>CAWVNZ010001744.1:0-75713 GCA_963930735.1 Dioctria linearis | reverse complement strand
CTTTTATATAGTAAATTTTTCAAAAATTAATTTTTTACTGTCGCAAATTTTAATTGCGCCAGGGATTGCCTTTTCTATAGTAAATTTTTCAAAAATTAATTTTTTACTGTCGCAAATTTTAATTTCGCCAGGGATTGCGTTTTCTATAGTAAATTTTTCAAAAAAATAATTTTTTAATGTCGCAAATTTTAAATACGCCAGGGATTGCCTTTTCTATAGTAAATTTTTCAAAAATTAATTTTTTACTGTCGCAAATTTTAATTGCGCCAGGGATTGCCTTTTCTATAGTAAATTATTCAAAAAATAATTTTTTACTGTCGCAAATTTTAATTGCGCCAGGGTTGCCTTTTCTATAGTAAATTTTCAAAAATTAATTGTTTTCTGTCGCAAATTTTAATTGCCCCAGGGATTGCCTTTTCTATAGTAAATTTTTCAAAAATTAATTTTTTACTGTCGCAAATTTGAATTGCGCCAGGGATTGCCTTTTCTATAGTAAATTTTTCAAAAAATAATTTTCTACTGTCGCAAATTTTAATTGCGCCAGGGATTGCCTTTTCTACAGTAAATTTTTCAAAAAATAATTTTTTATTGTCGCAAATTTTAATTGCGCCAGGGATTGCCTTTTCTATAGTAAATTATTCAAAAAATAATTTTTTACTGTCGCAAATTTTAATTGCGCCAGGGATTGCCTTTTCTATAGTAAATTTTTTCAAAAATTAATTTTTTACTGTCGCAAATTTTAATTACGCCAGGGATTGCCTTTTCTATAGTAAATTTTGCAAAAAATAATTTTTTACTGTTGCAAATTTTAATTGCACCAGGGATTGCCTTTTCTATAGTAAATTTTTCAAAAATTAATTTTTTGCTGTCGCAAATTTTAAATCCGCCAGGGATTGCCTTTTCTATAGTAAATTATTCCAAAAATAATTTTTTACTGTCGCAAATTTTAAATCCGCCAGGAATTGCCTTTTCTGTAGTAAATTATTCAAAAAATAATTTTCTACTGTCGCAAATTTTAATTGGGCCAGGGATTGCCTTTTCTACAGTAAATTTTTCAAAAAATAATTTTTTACTGTCGCAAATTTTAATTACGCCAGGGATTGCCATTTCTATAGTAAATTTTGCAAAAAATAATTTTTTACTGTCGCAAATTTTAAATACGCCAAGGATTGCCGTTTTTATAGTAAATTATTCAAAAACTAATTTTTTACTGTCACAAATTTTAATTACGCCAGGGATTTCCTTTTCTATAGTAAATTATTCAAAAAATAATTTTTTACTGTCGCAAATTTTAATTGCGCCAGGGATTGCCTTTTCTATAGTAAATTATTCAAAAAATAATTTTTTATTTTCGCAAATTTTAATTGCTCCAGGGATTGCCTTTTCTATAGTAAATTTTTCAAAAAATAATTTTTTACTGTCGCAAATTTTAATTACGCCAGGGATTGCCTTTTCTATAGTAAATTATTCAAAAACTAATTTTTTACTGTCGAAAATTTTAAATACGCCAGGGATTGCCTTGTCTATAGTAAATTTTTCAAAAAATAATTTTTTACTGTCGCAAATTTTAATTGCCCCAGGGATTGCCTTTTCTATAGTAAATTTTTCAAAAATTAATTTTTTACTGTCGCAAATTTTAATTGCGCCAGGGATTGCCTTTTCTATAGTAAATTATTCATTAAATAATTTTTTTACTGTCGAAAATTTTAATTGCGCCAGGGATTACCTTTTCTATACTAAATTTTTCAAAAAATAATTTTTTACTGTCGCAAATTTTAATTACGCCAGGGATTGCCTTTTCTATAGTAAATTATTCAAAAACTATTTTTTTACTGTCGCAAATTTTAAATACGCCAGGGATTGCCTTTTCTATAGTAAATTTTTCAAAAAATAATTTTTTACAGTCGCAAACTTTAATTGCGCCAGGGATTGCCTTTTCTATAGTAAATTTTTCAAAAATTAATTTTTTACTGTCGCAAATTTTAATTGCGCCAGGGATTGCCTTTTCTATAGTAAATTATTCAAAAAATAATTTTTTTACTGTCGCAAATTTTAATTGCGCAAGGGATTACCTTTTCTTTAGTAAATTTTTCAAAAAATAATTTTTTACTGTCGCAAATTTTAATTACGCCAGGGAATGCCTTTTCTATTGCAAATTATTCAAAAACTATTTTTTTACTGTCGCAAATTTTAAATACGCCAGGTATTGCCTTTTCTATAGTAAAGTTTTCAAAAAATAATTTTCTACTGTCGCAAATTTTAATTGCGCCAGGGTTTGCCTTTTCTACAGTAAATTTTTCAAAAATTAATTTTTTACTGTGGCAAATTTTAATTACGCCAGGGATTGCCTTTTCTATAGTAAATTTTTTACTGTCGCAAATTTTAATTACGCCAGGGATTGCCTTTTCTATAGTAAATTTTTCAAAAATTAATTTTTTACTGTCGCAAATTTTAATTGCGCCAGGGATTGCCTTTTCTATAGTAAATTATTCAAAAAATAATTTTTTACTGTTGCAAATTTTAATTGCGCCAGGGATTGCCTTTTCTACAGTAAATTTCGCAAACAATAATTTTTTACTGTCGCAAATTTTAAATACGCCAGGGATTGCCTTTTCTATAGTAAATTATTCAAAAACTAATTTTTTACTGTCGCAAATTTTAATTACGCCAGGGATTGCCTTTTCTATAGTAAATTTTTCAAAAAATAATTTTTTACTGTCGCAAATTTTAAATACTCCAGGGATTGCCTTTTCTATAGTAAATTTTGCAAAAAATAATTTTTTACTGTCGCAAATTTTAATTGCGCCAGGGATTGCCTTTTCTATAGTAAATTATTCAAAAAAATAATATTTTACTGTCGCAAATTTTAATAGCGCCAGGGATTGCCTTTTCTATAGTAAATTTTTCAAAAAATAATTTTCTACTGTCGCAAATTTTAATTGCGCCAGGGATTGCCTTTTCTATAGTAAATTTTTCAAAAATTAATTTTTTACTGCCGCAAATTTTAAATCCGCCAGGCATTGCCTTTTCTATAGTAAATTTTTCAAAAATTGATTTTTTACTGTCGCAAATTTTAAATCCGCCAGGGATTGCCTTTTCTATAGTCAATTATTCAAAAAATAATTTTTTTACTGTCGCAAATTTTAAATCCGCCAGGGATTGACTTTTCTATAGTAAATTTTGCAAAAAATAATTTTTTACTGTCGGAAATTTTAAATACGCCAGGGATTGCCTTTTCTACAGTAAATTTTTCAAAAAATAATTTTTTACTGTCGCAAATTTTAATTACGCCAGGGATTGCCTTTTCTATAGTAAATTTTTCAAAAAATAATTTTTTACAGTCGCAAATTTTAATTGCGCCAGGGATTGCCTTTTCTATAGTAAATTTTTCAAAAATTAATTTTTTACTGTCGCAAATTTTAATTGCGCCAGGGATTGCCTTTTCTATAGTAAATTATTCAAAAAATAATTTTTTTACTGTCGCAAATTTTAATTGCGCCAGGGATTACCTTTTCTATAGTGAATTTTTTCAAAAAATAATTTTTTACTGTCGCAAATTTTAATTACGCCAGGGAATGCCTTTTCTATAGCAAATTATTCAAAAACTAATTTTTTACTGTCGCAAATTTTAAATACGCCAGGGATTGCCTTTTCTATAGTAAATTATTCAAAAACTAATTTTTTAGTGTCGCAAATTTTAATTACGCCAGGGATTTCCTTTTCTATAGTAAATTATTCAAAAAAATAATTTTTTACTGTCGCAAATTTTAATTGCGCCAGGGATTGCCTTTTCTATAGTAAATTATTCAAAAAATAATTTTTTTACTGTCGCAAATTTTAATTGCGCCAGGGATTGCCTTTTTCTATAGTAAATTTTTTCAAAAATTAATTTTTTACTGTCGCAAATTTTAATTACGCCAGGGATTGCCTTTTCTATAGTAAATTTTGCAAAAAATAATTTTTTACTGTTGCAAATTTTAATTGCACCAGGGATTGCCTTTTCTATAGTAAATTTTTCAAAAATTAATTTTTTGCTGTCGCAAATTTTAATTGCGCCAGGGATTGCCTTTTCTACAGTAAATTTTTCAAAAAATAATTTTTTATTGTCGCAAATTTTAATTGCGCCAGGGATTGCCTTTTCTATAGTAAATTATTCAAAAAATAATTTTTTACTGTCGCAAATTTTAATTGCGCCCAGGGATTGCCTTTTCTATAGTAAATTTTTTCAAAAAATTAATTTTTTTACTGTCGCAAATTTTAATTACGCCAGGGATTGCCTTTTCTATAGTAAATTTTGCAAAAATAATTTTTTTACTGTTGCAAATTTTAATTGCACCAGGGATTGCCTTTTCTATAGTAAATTTTTCAAAAATTAATTTTTTGCTGTCGCAAATTTTAAATCCGCCAGGGATTGCCTTTTCTATAGTAAATTATTCCAAAAATAATTTTTTTACTGTCGCAAATTTTAAATCCCGCCTGGAATTGCCTTTTCTGTAGTAAATTATTCAAAAAATAATTTTCTACTGTCGCAAATTTTAATTGGGCCAGGGATTGCCTTTTCTACAGTAAATTTTTCAAAAAATAATTTTTTACTGTCGCAAATTTTAATTACGCCAGGGATTGCCATTTCTATAGTAAATTTTGCAAAAAATAATTTTTTACTGTCGCAAATTTTAAATACGCCAAGGATTGCCGTTTTTATAGTAAATTATTCAAAAACTAATTTTTTACTGTCACAAATTTTAATTACGCCAGGGATTTCCTTTTCTATAGTAAATTATTCAAAAAATAATTTTTTACTGTCGCAAATTTTAATTGCGCCAGGGATTGCCTTTTCTATAGTAAATTATTCAAAAAATAATTTTTTATTTTCGCAAATTTTAATTGCTCCAGGGATTGCCCTTTTTCTATAGTAAATTTTTCAAAAAATAATTTTTTACTGTCGCAAATTTTAATTACGCCAGGGATTGCCTTTTCTATAGTAAATTATTCAAAAACTAATTTTTTACTGTCGAAAATTTTAAATACGCCAGGGATTGCCTTGTCTATAGTAAATTTTTCAAAAAATAATTTTTTACTGTCGCAAATTTTAATTGCCCCAGGGATTGCCTTTTCTATAGTAAATTTTTCAAAAATTAATTTTTTACTGTCGCAAATTTTAATTGCGCCAGGGATTGCCTTTTCTATAGTAAATTATTCATTAAATAATTTTTTTACTGTCGAAAATTTTAATTGCGCCAGGGATTACCTTTTCTATACTAAATTTTTCAAAAAATAATTTTTTACTGTCGCAAATTTTAATTACGCCAGGGATTGCCTTTTCTATAGTAAATTATTCAAAAACTATTTTTTTACTGTCGCAAATTTTAAATACGCCAGGGATTGCCTTTTCTATAGTAAATTTTTCAAAAAATAATTTTTTACAGTCGCAAACTTTAATTGCGCCAGGGATTGCCTTTTCTATAGTAAATTTTTCAAAAATTAATTTTTTACTGTCGCAAATTTTAATTGCGCCAGGGATTGCCTTTTCTATAGTAAATTATTCAAAAAATAATTTTTTTACTGTCGCAAATTTTAATTGCGCAAGGGATTACCTTTTCTTTAGTAAATTTTTCAAAAAATAATTTTTTACTGTCGCAAATTTTAATTACGCCAGGGAATGCCTTTTCTATTGCAAATTATTCAAAAACTATTTTTTTACTGTCGCAAATTTTAAATACGCCAGGTATTGCTTTTCTATAGTAAAGTTTTCAAAAAATAATTTTCTACTGTCGCAAATTTTAATTGCGCCAGGGTTTGCCTTTTCTACAGTAAATTTTTCAAAAATTAATTTTTTACTGTGGCAAATTTTAATTACGCCAGGGATTGCCTTTTCTATAGTAAATTTTTTACTGTCGCAAATTTTAATTACGCCAGGGATTGCCTTTTCTATAGTAAATTTTTCAAAAATTAATTTTTTACTGTCGCAAATTTTAATTGCGCCAGGGATTGCCTTTTCTATAGTAAATTATTCAAAAAATAATTTTTTACTGTTGCAAATTTTAATTGCGCCAGGGATTGCCTTTTCTACAGTAAATTTCGCAAACAATAATTTTTTACTGTCGCAAATTTTAAATACGCCAGGGATTGCCTTTTCTATAGTAAATTATTCAAAAACTAATTTTTTACTGTCGCAAATTTTAATTACGCCAGGGATTGCCTTTTCTATAGTAAATTTTTCAAAAAATAATTTTTTACTGTCGCAAATTTTAAATACTCCAGGGATTGCCTTTTCTATAGTAAATTTTGCAAAAAATAATTTTTTACTGTCGCAAATTTTAATTGCGCCAGGGATTGCCTTTTCTATAGTAAATTATTCAAAAAAATAATATTTTACTGTCGCAAATTTTAATAGCGCCAGGGATTGCCTTTTCTATAGTAAATTTTTCAAAAAATAATTTTCTACTGTCGCAAATTTTAATTGCGCCAGGGATTGCCTTTTCTATAGTAAATTTTTCAAAAATTAATTTTTTACTGCCGCAAATTTTAAATCCGCCAGGCATTGCCTTTTCTATAGTAAATTTTTCAAAAATTGATTTTTTACTGTCGCAAATTTTAAATCCGCCAGGGATTGCCTTTTCTATAGTCAATTATTCAAAAAATAATTTTTTACTGTCGCAAATTTTAAATCCGCCAGGGATTGACTTTTCTATAGTAAATTTTGCAAAAAATAATTTTTTACTGTCGGAAATTTTAAATACGCCAGGGATTGCCTTTTCTACAGTAAATTTTTCAAAAAATAATTTTTTACTGTCGCAAATTTTAATTACGCCAGGGATTGCCTTTTCTATAGTAAATTTTTCAAAAAATAATTTTTTACAGTCGCAAATTTTAATTGCGCCAGGGATTGCCTTTTCTATAGTAAATTTTTCAAAAATTAATTTTTTACTGTCGCAAATTTTAATTGCGCCAGGGATTGCCTTTTCTATAGTAAATTATTCAAAAAATAATTTTTTTACTGTCGCAAATTTTAATTGCGCCAGGGATTACCTTTTCTATAGTGAATTTTTCAAAAAATAATTTTTTACTGTCGCAAATTTTAATTACGCCAGGGAATGCCTTTTCTATAGCAAATTATTCAAAAACTAATTTTTTACTGTCGCAAATTTTAAATACGCCAGGGATTGCCTTTTCTATAGTAAATTATTCAAAAACTAATTTTTTAGTGTCGCAAATTTTAATTACGCCAGGGATTTCCTTTTCTATAGTAAATTATTCAAAAAATAATTTTTTACTGTCGCAAATTTTAATTGCGCCAGGGATTGCCTTTTCTATAGTAAATTATTCAAAAAATAATTTTTTACTGTCGCAAATTTTAATTGCGCCAGGGATTGCCTTTTCTATAGTAAATTTTTCAAAAAATAATTTTTTACAGTCGCAAATTTTAATTACGCCAGGGATTGCCTTTTCTATAGTAAATTATTCAAAAACTAATTTTTTACTGTCGAAAATTTTAAATACGCCAGGGATTGCCTTTTCTATAGTAAATTTTTCAAAAAATAATTTTTTACTGTCGCAAATTTTAATTGCCCCAGGGATTGCCTTTTCTATAGTAAATTTTTCAAAAATTAATTTTTTACTGTCGCAAATTTTAATTGCGCCAGGGATTGCCTTTTCTATAGTAAATTATTCATAAAATAATTTTTTTACTGTCGCAAATTTTAATTGCGCGAGGGATTACCTTTTCTATAGTAAATTTTTCAAAAAATAATTTTTTACTGTGGCAAATTTTAATTACGCCAGGGATTGCCTTTTCTATAGTAAATTTTTTACTGTCGCAAATTTTAATTACGCCAGGGATTGCCTTTTCTATAATAAATTTTTCAAAAATTAATTTTTTACTGTCGCAAATTTTAATTGCGCCAGGGATTGCCTTTTCTATAGTAAATTATTCAAAAAATAATTTTTTACTGTTGCAAATTTTAATTGCGCCAGGGATTGCCTTTTCTACAGTAAGTTTTGCAAACAATAATTTTTTACTGTCGCAAATTTTAAATACGCCAGGGATTGCCTTTTCTATAGTAAATTATTCAAAAACTAATTTTTTACTGTCGCAAATTTTAATTACGCCAGGGATTGCCTTTTCTATAGTCAATTTTTCAAAAAATAATTTTTTACTGTCGCAAATTTTAAATACGCCAGGTATTGCCTTTTCTATAGTAAATTTTGCAAAAAATAATTTTTTATTGTCGCAAATTTTAATTGCGCCAGGGATTGCCTTTTCTATAGTAAATTATTCAAAAAATAATATTTTACTGTCGCAAATTTTAATAGCGCCAGGAATTGCCTTTTCTATAGTAAATTTTTCAAAAAATAATTTTCTACTGTCGCAAATTTTAATTGCGCCAGGGATTGCCTTTTCTATAGTAAATTTTTCAAAAATTAATTTTTTACTGCCGCAAATTTTAAATCCGCCAGGCATTGCCCTTCCTATAGTAAATTTTTCAAAAATTGATTTTTTACTGTCGCAAATTTTAAATCCGCCAGGGATTGCCTTTTCTATAGTCAATTATTCAAAAAATAATTTTTTACTGTCGCAAATTTTAAATCCGCCAGGGATTGACTTTTCTATAGTAAATTTTGCAAAAAATAATTTTTTACTGTCGCAAATTTTAAATACGCCAGGGATTGCCTTTTCTACAGTAAATTTTTCAAAAAATAATTTTTTACTGTCGCAAATTTTAATTACGCCAAGGATGATTGCCATTTCTATAGTAAATTTTTCAAAAAATAATTTTTTACAGTCGCAAATTTTAATTGCGCCAGGGATTGCCTTTTCTATAGTAAATTTTTCAAAAATTAATTTTTTACTGTCGCAAATTTTAATTGCGCCAGGGATTGCCTTTTCTATAGTAAACTATTCAAAAAATAATTTTTTTACTGTCGCAAATTTTAATTGCGCCAGGGATTACCTTTTCTATAGTAAATTTTCAAAAATTAATTTTTTACTGTCGCAAATTTTAATTGCGCCAGGGATTGCCTTTTCTATAGTAAATTTTTCAAAAATTAATTTTTTACTGTCGCAAATTTGAATTGCGCCAGGGATTGCCTTTTCTATAGTAAATTTTTCAAAAAATAATTTTCTACTGTCGCGAATTTTAATTGCGCCAGGGATTGCCTTTTCTACAGTAAATTTTTCAAAAAATAATTTTTTACTGTCGCAAATTTTAATTGCGCCAGGGATTGCCTTTTCTATAGTAAATTATTCAAAAAATAATTTTTTACTGTCGCAAATTTTAATTGCACCAGGGTTTGCCTTTTCTATAGTAAATTTTTCAAAAATTAATTTTTTGCTGTCGCAAATTTTAAATCCGCCAGGGATTGCATTTTCTATAGTAAATTATTCAAAAAATAATTTTTTACTGTCGCAAATTTTAAATCCGCCAGGAATTGCCTTTTCTGTAGTAAATTATTCAAAAAATAATTTTCTACTCTCGCAAATTTTAATTGCGCCAGGGATTGCCTTTTCTAAAGTAAATTTTTCAAAAAATAATTTTTTACTGTCGCAAATTTTAATTACGCCAGGGATTGCCATTTCTATAATAAATTTTGCAAAAAATAATTTTTTACTGTCGCAAATTTTAAATACGCCAAGGATTGCCGTTTCTATAGTAAATTATTCAAAAACTAATTTTTTACTGTCATAAATTTTAATTACGCCAGGGATTTCCTTTTCTATAGTAAATTATTCAAAAAATAATTTTTTACTGTCGCAAATTTTAATTGCGCCAGGGATTGCTTTTTCTATAGTAAATTATTCAAAAAATAATTTTTTATTGTCGCAAATTTTAATTGCGCCAGGGATTGCCTTTTCTATAGTAAATTTTTCAAAAAATAATTTTTTACTGTCGCAAATTTTAATTACGCCAGGGATTGCCTTTTCTATAGTAAATTATTCAAAAACTAATTTTTTACTGTCGAAAATTTTAAATACGGCAGGGATTGCCTTTTCTATAGTAAATTTTTCAAAAAATAATTTTTTACTGTCGCAAATTTTAATTGCCCCAGGGATTGCCTTTTCTATAGTAAATTTTTCAAAAATTAATTTTTTACTGTCGCAAATTTTAATTGCGCCAGGGATTGCCTTTTCTATAGTAAATTATTCATAAAATAATTTTTTTACTGTCGCAAATTTTAATTGCGCCAGGGATTACCTTTTCTATAGTAAATTTTTCAAAAAATAATTTTTTACTGTCGCAAATTTTAATTACGCCAGGGATTGCCTTTTTTATAGTAAATTATTCAAAAACTATTTTTTTACTGTCGCAAATTTTAAATACGCCAGGAATTGCCTTTTCTATAGTAAATTTTTCAAAAAATAATTTTTTAGAGTCGCAAATTTTAATTGCGCCAGGGATTGCCTTTTCTATAGTAAATTTTTCAAAAATTAATTTTTTACTGTCGCAAATTTTAATTGCGCCAGGGATTGCCTTTTCTATAGTAAATTATTCAAAAAATAATTTTTTTACTGTCGCAAATTTTAATTGCGCCAGGGATTACCTTTTCTTTAGTAAATTTTTCAAAAAATAATTTTTTACTGTCGCAAGTTTTAATTACGCCAGGGAATGCCTTTTCTATTGCAAATTATTCAAAAACTATTTTTTTACTGTCGCAAATTTTAAATACGCCAGGTATTGCCTTTTCTATAGTAAAGTTTTCAAAAAATAATTTTCTACTGTCGCAAATTTTAATTGCGCCAGGGTTTGCCTTTTCTACAGTAAATTTTTCAAAAATTAATTTTTTACTGTGGCAAATTTTAATTACGCCAGGGATTGCCTTTTCTATAGTAAATTTTTTACTGTCGCAAATTTTAATTACGCCAGGGATTGCCTTTTCTATAGTAAATTTTTCAAAAATTAATTTTTTACTGTCGCAAATTTTAATTGCGCCAGGGATTGCCTTTTCTATAGTAAATTATTCAAAAAATAATTTTTTACTGTTGCAAATTTTAATTGCGCCAGGGATTGCCTTTTCTTCAGTAAATTTTGCAAACAATAATTTTTTACTGTCGCAAATTTTAATTGCGCCAGGGATTGCCTTTTCTATAGTAAATTATTCAAAAAATAATATTTTACTGTCGCAAATTTTAATAGCGCCAGGGATTGCCTTTTCTATAGTAAATTTTTCAAAAAATAATTTTCTACTGTCGCAAATTTTAATTGCGCCAGGGATTGCCTTTTCTATAGTAAATTTTTCAAAAATTAATTTTTTACTGCCGCAAATTTTAAATCCGCCAGGCATTGCCTTTTCTATAGTAAATTTTTCAAAAATTGATTTTTTACTGTCGCAAATTTTAAATCCGCCAGGGATTGCCTTTTCTATAGTCAATTATTCAAAAAATAATTTTTTACTGTCGCAAATTTTAAATCCGCCAGGGATTGACTTTTCTATAGTAAATTTTGCAAAAAATAATTTTTTACTGTCGCAAATTTTAAATACGCCAGGGATTGCCTTTTCTACAGTAAATTTTTCAAAAAATAATTTTTTACTGTCGCAAATTTTAATTACGCCAGGGATTGCCTTTTCTATAGAAAATTTTTCAAAAAATAATTTTTTACAGTCGCAAATTTTAATTGCGCCAGGGATTGCCTTTTCTATAGTAAATTTTTCAAAAATTAATTTTTTACTGTCGCAAATTTTAATTGCGCCAGGGATTGCCTTTTCTATAGTAAATTATTCAAAAAAAATTTTTTTACTGTGGCAAATTTTAATTGCGCCAGGGATTACCTTTTCTATAGTGAATTTTTCAAAAAATAATTTTTTACTGTCGCAAATTTTAATTACGCCAGGGAATGCCTTTTCTATAGCAAATTATTCAAAAACTAATTTTTTACTGTCGCAAATTTTAAATACGCCAGGGATTGCCTTTTCTATATTAAATTATTCAAAAACTAATTTTTTACTGTCGCAAATTTTAATTACGCCAGGGATTTCCTTTTCTATAGTAAATTATTCAAAAAATAATTTTTTACTGTCGCAAATTTTAATTGCGCCAGGGATTGCCTTTTCTATAGTAAATTATTCAAAAAATAATTTTTTACTGTCGCAAATTTTAATTGCGCCAGGGATTGCCTTTTCTATAGTAAATTTTTCAAAAAATAATTTTATACTGTCGCAAATTTTAATTACGCCAGGGATTGCCTTTTCTATAGTAAATTATTCAAAAACTAATTTTTTACTGTCGAAAATTTTAAATACGCCAGGGATTGCCTTTTCTATAGTAAATTTTTCAAAAAATAATTTTTTACTGTCGCAAATTTTAAATCCGCCAGGGATTGCCTTTTCTATAGTCAATTATTCAAAAAATAATTTTTTAACTGTCGCAAATTTTAATTGCGCCAGGGATTGACTTTTCTATAGTAAATTATTCAAAAAATAATTTTTTTACTGTTGAAAATTTAATTGCGTCAGGGATTGCCTTTTCTTCAATAAATTTTGCAAACAATAATTTTTTACTGTCGCAAATTTTAAATACGCAGGGATTGCCTTTTCTATAGTAATTTTTCAAAAAATAATTTTTTACAGTCGCAAATTTTAATTGCGCCAGGGATTGCTTTTCTATAGTAAATTTTTCAAAAATTAATTTTTTACTGTCGCAAATTTTAATTGCGCCAGGGATTGGCTTTTCTATAGTAAATTATTCAAAAAATAATTTTTTTACTGTCGCAAATTTTAATTGTGCCAGGGATTGGCCTTTTCTACAGTAAATTTTGCAAACAATAATTTTTACTGTCGCAAATTTTAAATACGCCAGGGATTGCCTTTTCTATAGTAAATTATTCAAAAAATAATTTTTTACTGTCGCAGTCTTAATTGCGCCAGGGATTGCCTTTTCTACAGTAAATTTTGCAAACAATAATTTTTTACTGTCGCAAATTTTAAATACGCAGGGATTGCCTTTTCTATAGTAAATTATTCAAAAAATAATTTTTTACTGTCGCAAATTTTAATTACGCCAGGGGATTGCCTTTTCTATAGTAAATTTTTCAAAAAATAATTTTCTACTATCGCAAATTTTAATTGCGCCAGGGATTGCCTTTTCTATAGTAAATTTTTCAAAAATTAATTTTTTACTGCCGCAAATTTTAAATCCGCCAGGCATTGCCTTTTCTATAGTAAATTTTTCAAAAATTCATTTTTTACTGTCGCAAATTTTAAATCCGCCAGGGATTGCCTTTTCTATAGTCAATTATTCAAAAATATTTTTTTACTGTCGCAAATTTTAAATCCGCCAGGGATTGACTTTTCTATAGTAAATTTTGCAAAAAATAATTTTTTACTGTCGCAAATTTTAAATACGCCAGGGATTGCCTTTTCTACTGTAAATTTTCAAAAAATAATTTTTTACTGTCGCAAATTTTAATTACGCCAGGGATTGCCTTTTCTATAGTAAATTTTTCAAAATTTAATTTATACTGTCGCAAATTTTAAATACGCCAGGGATTGCCTTTTCTACAGTAAATTTTTCAAAATTTAATTTTATACTGTCGCAAATTTTAAATACGCCAGGGATTGAGTTTTCTATAGTAAATTTTTCAAAAATTAATTTTTTACTGTCGCAAATTTTAATTACGCCAGGGATTGCCTTTTCCATAATAAATTTTTCAAAAAATTAATTTTTTACTGTCGAAAATTTTAATTATGCCAGGGATTGCCTTTTGTATAGTAAATTATTCAAAAAATAATTTTTTACTGTCGCAAATTTTAATTGCGCCAGGGATTGCCTTTTCTATAGTAAATTATTCAAAAAATAATTTTTTACTGTCGCAATTTTAAATACGCCAGGGATTGCCTTTTCTATAGTAAATTATTCAAAAACTAATTTTTTACTGTCGCAAATTTTAAATACGCCAGGGATTGCCTTTTCTATAGCAAATTATTCAAAAAATAATTTTTTACTGTTGCAAATTTTAATTGCGCCAGGGATTGCCTTTTCTATAGTAAATTTTTCAAAAATTAATTTTTTACTGCCGCAAATTTTAAATCCGCCAGGCATTGCCTTTTCTATAGTAAATTTTTCAAAAATTCATTTTTTTACTGTCGCAAATTTTAAATCCGCCAGGGATTGCCTTTTCTATAGTAAATTATTCAAAAAATAATTTTTTACTGTCGCAAATTTTAAATCCGCCAGGGATTGAGTTTTCTATAGTAAATTTTGCAAAAAATAATTTTTTACTGTCGCCAAATTTTAAATACGCCAGGGATTGCCTTTTCTACTGTAAAATTTTTCAAAAAATAATTTTTTACTGTCGCAAATTTTAATTACGCCAGGATTGCCTTTTCTATAGTAAATTTTCAAAATTTAATTTTATACTGTCGCAAATTTTAAATATGCCAGGGATTGCCTTTTCTACAGTAAATTTTTCAAAATTTAATTTTATACTGTCGCAAATTTTAAATACGCCAGGGATTGAGTTTTCGATAGTAAATTTTTCAAAAATTAATTTTTTACTGTCGCAAATTTTAATTACGCCAGGGATTGCCTTTTCCATAATAAATTTTTCAAAAATTAATTTTTTACTGTCGAAAATTTTAATTATGCCAGGGATTGCCTTTTGTATAGTAAATTATTCAAAAAATAGTTTTTTACTGTCGCAAATTTTAATTGCGCCAGGGATTGCCTTTTCTATAGTAAATTATTCAAAAAATAATTTTTTACTGTCGCAATTTTAAATACGCCAGGGATTGCCTTTTCTATAGTAAATTATTCAAAAAATAATTTTTTACTGTCGCAAATTTTAATTGCGCCAGGGATTGCCTTTTCTATAGTAAATTATTCAAAAAATATTTTTTTATTGTCGCAAATTTTAATTGCGCCAGGGATTGCCTTTTCTATAGTAAATTTTTCAAATATTAATTTTTTACTGCCGCAAATTTTAAATACGCCAGGGATTGCCTTTTCTATAGTAAATTTTTCAAAAAATAATTTTTTACTGTCGCAAATTATAATTGCGCCAGGGATTGCCTTTTCTATAGTAAATTTTTCAAAAATTAATTTTTTACTGTCGCAAATTTTAATTGCGCCAGGGATTGCCTTTTCTATAGTAAATTATTCAAAAAATAATTTTTTACTGTCGCAAATTTTAATTGCGCCAGGGATTGCCTTTTCTATAGTAAATTTTTCAAAAAATAATTTTTTACTGTCGCAAATTTTAATTACGCCAGGGATTGCCTTTTCTATAGTAAATTATTCAAAAACTAATTTTTTACTGTCGCAAATTTTAATTACGCCAGGGTTTGCCTTTTCTATAGTAAATTTTTCAAAAAAATAATTTTTTACTGTCGCAAATTTTAAATACGCCAGGGATTGCCTTTTCTATAGTAAATTATTCAAAAACTAATTTTTTACTGTCGCAAATTTTAATTACGCCAGGGATTGCCTTTTCTATAGTAAATTTTTCAAAAAATAATTTTTTACTGTCGCAAATTTTAAATACGCCAGGGATTGCCTTTTCTATAGTAAATTTTGCAAAAAACAATTTTTTATTGTCGCAAATTTTAATTGCGCCAGGGATTGCCTTTTCTATAGTAAATTATTCAAAAAATAATATTTTACTGTCGCAAATTTTAATAGCGCCAGGGATTGACTTTTCTATAGTAAAATTTTCAAAAAATAATTTTCTACTGTCGCAAATTTTAATTACGCCAGGGATTGCCTTTTCTATAGTAAATTTTTCAAAAAATAATTTTTTACTGTCGCAAATTTTAAATACGCCAGGGATTGCCTTTTCTATAGTAAATTTTGCAAAAAATAATTTTTTATTGTCGCAAATTTTAATTGCGCCAGGGATTGCCTTTTCTATAGTAAATTATTCAAAAAATAATATTTTACTGTCGCAAATTTTAATAGCGCCAGGGATTGCCTTTCTATAGTAAATATTTCAAAAAATAATTTTCTACTGTCGCAAATTTTAATTGCGCCAGGGATTGCCTTTTCTATAGTAAATTTTTCAAAAATTAATTTTTTACTGCCTCAAATTTTAAATCCGCCAGGCATTGCCATTTCTATAGTAAATTATTCAAAAAATAATTTTTTACTGTTGCAAATTTTAATTGCGCCAGGGATTGCCTTTTCTACAGTAAGTTTTGCAAACAATAATTTTTTACTGTCGCAAATTTTAAATACGCCAGGGATTGCCTTTTCTATAGTAAATTATTCAAAAACTAATTTTTTACTGTCGCAAATTTTAATTACGACAGGGATTGCCTTTTCTATAGTAAATTTTTCAAACAATAATTTTTTACTGTCGCAAATTTTAAATACGCCAGGGATTGCCTTTTCTATAGTAAATTATTCAAAAACTAATTTTTTACTGTCGCAAATTTTAATTACGCCAGGGATTGCCTTTTCTATAGTAAATTTTTCAAAAAATAATTTTTTACTGTCGCAAATTTTAAATACGCCAGGGATTGCCTTTTCTATAGTAAATTTTGCAAAAAATAATTTTTTATTGTCGCAAATTTTAATTGCGCCAGGGATTGCCTTTTCTATAGTAAATTTTTCAAAAAATAATTTTCTACTGTCGCAAATTTTAATTGCGCCAGGGATTGCCTTTTCTACAGTAAATTTTTCAAAAATTAATTTTTTACTGTGGCAAATTTTAATTACGCCAGGGATTGCCTTTTCTATAGTAAATTTTTTACTGTCGCAAATTTTAATTACGCCAGGGTTTGCCTTTTCTATAGTAAATTTTTCAAAAATTAATTTTTTACTGTCGCAAATTTTAATTGCGCCAGGGATTGCCTTTTCTATAGTAAATTATTCAAAAAATAATTTTTTACTGTTGCAAATTTTAATTGCGCCAGGGATTGCCTTTTCTACAGTAAGTTTTGCAAACAATAATTTTTTACTGTCGCAAATTTTAAATACGCCAGGGATTGCCTTTTCTATAGTAAATTATTCAAAAACTAATTTTTTACTGTCGCAAATTTTAATTACGCCAGGGATTGCCTTTTCTATAGTAAATTTTTCAAAAAATAATTTTTTACTGTCGCAAATTTTAAATACGCCAGGGATTGCCTTTTCTATAGTAAATTTTGCAAAAAATTATATTTTATTGTCGCAAATTTTAATTGCGCCAGGGATTGCCTTTTCTATAGTAAATTATTCAAAAAATAATATTTTACTGTCGCAAATTTTAATAGCGCCAGGGATTGCCTTTTCTATAGTAAATTTTTCAAAAAATAATTTTCTACTGTCGCAAATTTTAATTGCGCCAGGGATTGCCTTTTCTATAGTAAATTTTTCAAAAATTAATTTTTTACTGCCGCAAATTTTAAATCCGCCAGGCATTGCCTTTTCTATAGTAAATTTTTCAAAAATTGATTTTTTACTGTCGCAAATTTTAAATCCGCCAGGGATTGCCTTTTCTATAGTCAATTATTCAAAAAATAATTTTTTACTGTCGCAAATTTTAAATCCGCCAGGGATTGACTTTTCTACAGTAAATTTTGCAAACAATAATTTTTTACTGTCGCAAATTTTAAATACGCCAGGGATTGCCTTTTCCATAGTAAATTATTCAAAAAATAATTTTTTACTGTCGCAAATTTTAATTACGCCAGGGATTGCCTTTTCTATAGTAAATTTTTCAAAAAATAATTTTCTACAGTCGCAAATTTTAATTGCGCCAGGGATTGCCTTTTCTATAGTAAATTTTTCAAAAATTAATTTTTTACTGCCGCAAATTTTAAATCCGCCAGGCATTGCCTTTTCTATAGTAAATTTTTCAAAAATTCATTTTTTACTGACGCAAATTTTAAATCCGCCAGGGATTGCCTTTTCTATAGTCAATTATTCAAAAAATAATTTTTTACTGTCGCAAATTTTAAATCCGCCAGGGATTGACTTTTCTATAGTAAATTTTGCAAAAAATAATTTTTTACTGTCGCAAATTTTAAATACGCCAGGGATTGCCTTTTCTACTGTAAATTTTTCAAAAAATAATTTTTTACTGTCGCATATTTTAATTACGCCAGGTATTGCCTTTTCTATAGTAAATTTTTCAAAATTTAATTTTATACTGTCGCAAATTTTAAATACGCCAGGGATTGCCTTTTCTACAGTAAATTTTTCAAAATTTAATTTTATACTGTCGCAAATTTTAAATACGCCAGGGATTGAGTTTTCTATAGTAAATTTTTCAAAAATTATTTTTTTACTGTCGCAAATTTTAATTACGCCAGGGATTGCCTTTTCCATAATAAATTTTTCAAAAATTAATTTTTTACTGTCGAAAATTTTAATTATGCCAGGGATTGCCTTTTGTATAGTAAATTATTCAAAAAATAATTTTCTACTGTCGCAAATTTTAATTGCGCCAGGGATTGCCTTTTCTATAGTAAATTTTTCAAAAATTAATTTTTTACTGCCGCAAATTTTAAATCCGCCAGGCATTGCCTTTTCTATAGTAAATTTTTAAAAAATTGATTTTTTACTGTCGCAAATTTTAAATCCGCCAGGGATTGCCTTTTCTATAGTCAATTATTCAAAAAATAATTTTTTACTGTCGCAAATTTTAAATCCGCCAGGGATTGACTTTTCTATAGTAAATTTTGCAAAAAATAATTTTTTACTGTCGCAAAATTTTAAATACGCCAGGGATTGCCTTTTCTACAGTAAATTTTTCAAAAAATAATTTTTTACTGTCGCAAATTTTAATTACGCCAGGGATTGCCTTTTCTATAGTAAATTTTTCAAAAAATAATTTTTTAAAGTCGCAAATTTTAATTGCGCCAGGGATTGCCTTTTCTATAGTAAATTTTTCAAAAATTAATTTTTTACTGTCGCAAATTTTAATTGCGCCAGGGATTGCCTTTTCTATAGTAAATTATTCAAAAAATAATTTTTTTACTGTCGCAAATTTTAATTGCGCCAGGGATTACCTTTTCTATAGTAAATTTTTCAAAAAATAATTTTTTACTGTCGCAAATTTTAATTACGCCAGGGAATGCCTTTTCTATAGCAAATTATTCAAAAACTAATTTTTTACTGTCGCAAATTTTAAATACGCCAGGGATTGCCTTTTCTATAGCAAATTATTCAAAAAATAATTTTTTACTGTTGCAAATCTTAATTGCGCCAGGGATTGCCTTTTCTACAGTAAATTTTGCAAACAATAATTTTTTACTGTCGCAAATTTTAAATACGCCAGGGATTGCCTTTTCTATAGTAAATTATTCAAAAAATAATTTTTTACTGTCGCAAATTTTAATTACGCCAGGGATTGCCTTTTCTATAGTAAATTTTTCAAAAAATAATTTTCTACTATCGCAAATTTTAATTGCGCCAGGGATTGCCTTTTCTATATTAAATTTTTCAAAAATTAATTTTTTACTGCCGCAAATTTTAAATCCGCCAGGCATTGCCTTTTCTATAGTAAATTTTTCAAAAATTCATTTTTTACTGTCGCAAATTTTAAATCCGCCAGGGATTGCCTTTTCTATAGTCAATTATTCAAAAAATAATTTTTTACTGTCGCAAATTTTAAATCCGCCAGGGATTGACTTTTCTATAGTAAATTTTGCAAAAAATAATTTTTTACTGTCGCAAATTTTAAATACGCCAGGGATTGCCTTTTCTACTGTAAATTTTTCAAAAAATAATTTTTTACTGTCGCAAATTTTAATAACGCCAGGGATTGCCTTTTCTATAGTAAATTTTTCAAAATTTAATTTTATACTGTCGCAAATTTTAAATACGCCAGGGATTGCCTTTTCTACAGTAAATTTTTCAAAATTTAATTTTATACTGTCGCAAATTTTAAATACGCCAGGGATTGAGTTTTCTATAGTAAATTTTTCAAAAATTAATTTTTTACTGTCGCAAATTTTAATTACGCCAGGGATTGCCTTTTCCATAATAAATTTTTCAAAAATTAATTTTTTGCCGTCGAAAATTTTAATTATGCCAGGGATTGCCTTTTGTATAGTAAATTATTCAAAAAATAATTTTTTACTGTCGCAAATTTTAATTGCGCCAGGGATTGCCTTTTCTATAGTAAATTTTTCAAAAAATAATTTTTTACTGTCGCAAATTTTAAATACGCCAGGGATTGCCTTTTCTATAGCAAATTATTCAAAACATAATTTTTTACTGTTGCAAATCTTAATTGCGCCAGGGATTGCCTTTTCTACAGTAAATTTTGCAAACAATAACTTTTTACTGTCGCAAATTTTAAATACGCCAGGGATTGCCTTTTCTATAGTAAATTATTCAAAAAATAATTTTTTACTGTCGCAAATTTTAATTGCGCCAGGGATTGCCTTTTCTATAGTAAATTTTTCAAAAAATAATTTTCTACTGTCGCAAATTTTAATTGCGCCAGGGATTGCCTTTTCTATAGTAAATTTTTCAAAAATTAATTTTTTACTGCCGCAAATTTTAAATCCGCCAGGCATTGCCTTTTCTATAGTAAATTTTTCAAAAATTCATTTTTTACTGTCGCAAATTTTAAATCCGCCAGGGATTGCCTTTTCTATAGTCAATTATTCAAAAAATAATTTTTTACTGTCGCAAATTTTAAATCCGCCAGGGATTGACTTTTCTATAGTAAATTTTGCAAAAAATAATTTTTTACTGTCGCAAATTTTAAATACGCCAGGGATTGCCTTTTCTACTGTAAATTTTTCAAAAAATAATTTTTTACTGTCGCAAATTTTAATTACGCCAGGGATTGCCTTTTCTATAGTAAATTTTTCAAAATTTAATTTTATGCTGTCGCAAATTTTAAATACGCCAGGGATTGCCTTTTCTACAGTAAATTTTTCAAAATTTAATTTTATACTGTCGCAAATTTTAAATACGCCAGGGATTGAGTTTTCGATAGTAAATTTTTCAAAAATTAATTTTTTACTGTCGCAAATTTTAATTACGCCAGGGATTGCTTTTTCCATAATAAATTTTTCAAAAATTAATTTTTTACTGTCGAAAATTTTAATTATGCCAGGGATTGCCTTTTGTATAGTAAATTATTCAAAAAATAGTTTTTTACTGTCGCAAATTTTAATTGCGCCAGGGATTGCCTTTTCTATAGTAAATTATTCAAAAAATAATTTTTTACTGTCGCAATTTTAAATACGCCAGGGATTGCCTTTTCTATAGTAAATTATTCAAAAAATAATTTTTTACTGTCGCAAATTTTAATTGCGCCAGGTATTGCCTTTTCTATAGTAAATTATTCAAAAAATATTTTTTTATTGTCGCAAATTTTAATTGCGCCAGGGATTGCCTTTTCTATAGTAAATTTTTCAAATATTAATTTTTTACTGCCGCAAATTTTAAATACGCCAGGGACTGCCTTTTCTATAGTAAATTTTTCAAAAAATAATTTTTTACTGTCGCAAATTATAATTGCGCCAGGGATTGCCTTTTCTATAGTAAATTTTTCAAAAATTAATTTTTTACTGTCACAAATTTTAATTGCGCCAGGGATTGCCTTTTCTATAGTAAATTATTCAAAAAATAATTTTTTACTGTCGCAAATTTTAATTGCGCCAGGGATTGCCTTTTCTATAGTAAATTTTTCAAAAAATAATTTTATACTGTCGCAAATTTTAATTACGCCAGGGATTGCCTTTTCTATAGTAAATTATTCAAAAACTAATTTTTTACTGTCGCAAATTTTAATTACGCCAGGGTTTGCCTTTTCTATAGTAAATTTTTCACAAAATAATTTTTTACTGTCGCAAATTTTAAATACGCCAGGGATTGCCTTTTCTATAGTAAATTATTCAAAAACTAATTTTTTACTGTCGCAAATTTTAATTACGCCAGGGATTGCCTTTTCTATAGTAAATTTTTCAAAAAATAATTTTTTACTGTCGCAAATTTTAAATACGCCAGGGATTGCCTTTTCTATAGTAAATTTTGCAAAAAATAATTTTTTATTGTCGCAAATTTTAATTGCGCCAGGGATTGCCTTTTCTATAGTAAATTATTCAAAAAATAATATTTTACTGTCGCAAATTTTAATAGCGCCAGGGATTGCCTTTTCTATAGTAAATTTTTCAAAAAATAATTTTCTACTGTCGCAAATTTTAATTGCGCCAGGGATTGCCTTTTCTATAGTAAATTTTTCAAAAATTAATTTTTTACTGCCGCAAATTTTAAATCCGCCAGGCATTGCCTTTTCTATAGTAAATTTTTCAAAAATTGATTTTTTACTGTCGCAAATTTTAAATCCGCCAGGGATTGCCTTTTCTATAGTCAATTATTCAAAAACTAATTTTTTACTGTCGCAAATTTTAATTACGCCAGGGATTGCCTTTTCTATAGTAAATTTTTCAAAAAATAATTTTTTACTGTCGCAAATTTTAAATGCGCCAGGGATTGCCTTTTCTATAGTAAATTTTGCAAAAAATAATTTTTTATTGTCGCAAATTTTAATTACGCCAGGGATTGCCTTTTCTATAGTAAATTTTTCAAAAAATAATTTTTTACTGTCGCAAATTTTAAATACGGCAGGGATTGCCTTTTCTATAGTAAATTATTCAAAAACTAATTTTTTACTGTCGCAAATTTTAATTGCGCCAGGGATTGCCTTTTCTATAGTAAATTTTTCAAAAATTAATTTTTTACTGCCGCAAATTATAAATCCGCCAGGCATTGCCTTTTCTATAGTAAATTATTCAAAAAATAATTTTTTACTGTTGCAAATTTTAATTGCGCCAGGGATTGCCTTTTCTACAGTAAGTTTTGCAAACAATAATTTTTTACTGTCGCAAATTTTAAATACGCCAGGGATTGCCTTTTCTATTTTTTACTGTCGCAAATTTTAATTACGACAGGGATTGCCTTTTCTTTAGTAAATTTTTCAAAAAATAATTTTTTACTGTCGCAAATTTTAAATACGCCAGGGATTGCCTTTTCTATAGTAAATTTTGCAAAAAATAATTTTTTATTGTCGCAAATTTTAATTGCGCCAGGGATTGCCTTTTCTATAGTAAATTATTCAAAAAATAATATTTTACTGTCGCAAATTTTAATTGCGCCAGGGATTGCCTTTTCTATAGTAAATTATTCAAAAACTAATTTTTTACTGTCGCAAATTTTAATTACGCCAGGGATTGCCTTTTCTATAGTAAATTTTTCAAAAAATAATTTTTTACTGTCGCAAATTTTAAATACGCCAGGGATTGCCTTTTCTATAGTAAATTTTTCAAAAAATAATTTTTTACTGTCGCAAATTTTAAATACGCCAGGGATTGCCTTTTCTATAGTAAATTTTGCAAAAAATAATTTTTTATTGTCGCAAATTTTAATTGCGCCAGGGATTGCCTTTTCTATAGTAAATTTTGCAAAAAATAATTTTTTATTGTCGCAAATTTTAATTGCGCCAGGGATTGCCTTTTCTATAGTAAATTATTCAAAAAATAATATTTTACTGTCGCAAATTTTAATTGCGCCAGGGATTGCCTTTTCTATAGTAAATTATTCAAAAACTAATTTTTTACTGTCGCAAATTTTAATTACGCCAGGGATTGCCTTTTCTATAGTAAATTTTTCAAAAAATAATTTTTTACTGTCACAAATTTTAAATACGCCAGGGATTGCCTTTTCTATAGTAAATTTTGCAAAAAATAATTTTTTATTGTCGCAAATTTTAACAGCGCCAGGGATTGCCTTTTCTATAGTAAATTTTTCAAAAAATAATTTTCTACTGTCGCAAATTTTAATTGCGCCAGGGATTGCCTTTTCTACAGTAAATTTTTCAAAAATTAATTTTTTACTGTGGCAAATTTTAATTACGCCAGGGATTGCCTTTTCTATAGTAAATTTTTTACTGTCGCAAATTTTAATTACGCCAGGGTTTGCCTTTTCTATAGTAAATTTTTCAAAAATTAATTTTTTACTGTCGCAAATTTTAATTGCGCCAGGGATTGCCTTTTCTATAGTAAATTATTCAAAAAATAATTTTTTACTGTTGCAAATTTTAATTGCGCCAGGGATTGCCTTTTCTACAGTAAGTTTTGCAAACAATAATTTTTTACTGTCGCAAATTTTAAATACGCCAGGGATTGCCTTTTCTATAGTAAATTATTCAAAAACTAATTTTTTACTGTCGCAAATTTTAATTACGCCAGGGATTGCCTTTTCTATAGTAAATTTTTCAAAAAATAATTTTTTACTGTCGCAAATTTTAAATACGCCAGGGATTGCCTTTTCTATAGTAAATTTTGCAAAAAATAATTTTTTATTGTCGCAAATTTTAATTGCGCCAGGGATTGCCTTTTCTATAGTAAATTATTCAAAAAATAATATTTTACTGTCGCAAATTTTAATAGCGCCAGGGATTGCCTCTTCTATAGTAAATTTTTCAAAAAATAATTTTCTACTGTCGCAAATTTTAATTGCGCCAGGATTGCCTTTTCTATAGTAAATTTTTCAAAAATTAATTTTTTACTGCCGCAAATTTTAAATCCGCCAGGCATTGCCTTTTCTATAGTAAATTTTTCAAAAATTGATTTTTTACTGTCGCAAATTTTAATTACGCCAGGGATTGCCTTTTCTACAGTAAATTTTTCAAAAAATAATTTTTTACTGTCGCAAATTTTAATTAGGCCAGGGATTGCCTTTTCTATAGTAAATTTTTCAAAAAATAATTTTTTACAGTCGCAAATTTTAATTGCGCCAGGGATTGCCTTTTCTATAGTAAATTTTTCAAAAATTAATTTTTTACTGTCGCAAATTTTAATTGCGCCAGGGATTGCCTTTTCTATAGTAAATTATTCAAAAAATAATTTTTTTACTGTCGCAAATTTTAATTGCGCCAGGGATTACCTTTTCTATAGTAAATTTTTCAAAAAATAATTTTTTACTGTCGCAAATTTTAATTACGCCAGGGAATGCCTTTTCTATAGCAAATTATTCAAAAACTAATTTTTTACTGTCGCAAATTTTAAATACGCCAGGCATTGCCTTTTCTATAGCAAATTATTCAAAAAATAATTTTTTATTGTTGCAAATCTTAATTGCGCCAGGGATTGCCTTTTCTACAGTAAATTTTAGAAACAATAATTTTTTACTGTCGCAAATTTTAAATACGCCAGGGATTGCCTTTTCTATATTAAATTATTCAAAAAATAATTTTTTACTGTCGCAAATTTTAATTACGCCAGGGATTGCCTTTTCTATAGTAAATTTTTCAAAAAATAATTTTCTACTGTCGCAAATTTTAATTGCGCCAGGGATTGCCTTTTCTATAGTAAATTTTTCAAAAATTAATTTTTTACTGCCGCAAATTTTAAATCCGCCAGGCATTGCCTTTTCTATAGTAAATTTTTCAAAAATTCATTTTTTACTGACGCAAATTTTAAATCCGCCAGGGATTGCCTTTTCTATAGTCAATTATTCAAAAAATAATTTTTTACTGTCGCAAATTTTAAATCCGCCAGGGATTGACTTTTCTATAGTAAATTTTGCAAAAAATAATTTTTTACTGTCGCAAATTTTAAATACGCCAGGGATTGCCTTTTCTACTGTAAATTTTTCAAAAAATAATTTTTTACTGTCGCAAATTTTAATTACGCCAGGGATTGCCTTTTCTATAGTAAATTTTTCAAAATTTAATTTTATACTGTCGCAAATTTTAAATACGCCAGGGATTGCCTTTTCTACAGTAAATTTTTCAAAATTTAATTTTATACTGTCGCAAATTTTAAATACGCCAGGGATTGAGTTTTCTATAGTAAATTTTTCAAAAATTATTTTTTTACTGTCGCAAATTTTAATTACGCCAGGGATTGCCTTTTCCATAATAAATTTTTCAAAAATTAATTTTTTTACTGTCGAAAATTTTAATTAAGCCAGGGATTGCCTTTTGTATAGTAAATTATTCAAAAAATAATTTTCTACTGTCGCAAATTTTAATTGCGCCAGGGATTGCCTTTTCTATAGTAAATTTTTCAAAAATTAATTTTTTACTGCCGCAAATTTTAAATCCGCCAGGCATTGCCTTTTCTATAGTAAATTTTTCAAAAATTCTTTTTTTACTGTCGCAAATTTTAAATCCGCCAGGGATTGCCTTTTCTATAGTCAATTATTCAAAAAATAATTTTTTACTGTCGCAAATTTTAAATCCGCCAGGGATTGCCTTTTCTATAGTCAATTATTCAAAAAATAATTTTTTACTGTCGCAAATTTTAAATCCGCCAGGGATTGACTTTTCTATAGTAAATTTTGCAAAAAATAATTTTTTACTGTCGCAAATTTTAAATACGCCAGGGATTGCCTTTTCTACAGTAAATTTTTCAAAAAATAATTTTTTACTGTCGCAAATTTTAATTACGCCAGGGATTGCCTTTTCTATAGTAAATTTTTCAAAAAATAATTTTTTACAGTCGCAAATTTTAATTGCGCCAGGGATTGCCTTTTCTATAGTAAATTTTTCAAAAATTAATTTTTTACTGTCGCAAATTTTAATTGCGCCAGGGATTGCCTTTTCTATAGTAAATTATTCAAAAAATAATTTTTTTACTGTCGCAAATTTTAATTGCGCCCAGGGATTACCTTTTCTATAGTAAATTTTTCAAAAAATAATTTTTTACTGTCGCAAATTTTAATTACGCCAGGGAATGCCTTTTCTATAGCAAATTATTCAAAAACTAATTTTTTACTGTCGCAAATTTTAAATACGCCAGGGATTGCCTTTTCTATAGCAAATTATTCAAAAAATAATTTTTTACTGTTGCAAATCTTAATTGCGCCAGGGATTGCCTTTTCTACAGTAAATTTTGCAAACAATAATTTTTTACTGTCGCAAATTTTAAATACGCCAGGGATTGCCTCTTCTATAGTAAATTTTTCAAAAATTAATTTTTTACTGCCGCAAATTTTAAATCCGCCAGGCATTGCCTTTTCTATAGTAAATTTTTCAAAAATTCATTTTTTACTGTCTCAAATTTTAAATCCGCCAGGGATTGCCTTTTCTATAGTCAATTATTCAAAAAATAATTTTTTACTGTCGCAATTTTAAATCCGCCAGGGATTGACTTTTCTATAGTAAATTTTGCAAAAAATAATTTTTTACTGTCGCAAATTTTAAATACGACAGGGATTGCCTTTTCTGCTGTAAATTTTTCAAAAAATAATTTTTTACTGTCGCAAATTTTAATTACGCCAGGGATTGCCTTTTCTATAGTAAATTTTTCAAAATTTAATTTTATACTGTCGCAAATTTTAAATACGCCAGGGATTGCCTTTTCTACAGTAAATTTTTCAAAATTTAATTTTATACTGTCGCAAATTTTAAATACGCCAGGGATTGAGTTTTCTATAGTAAATTTTTCAAAAATTAATTTTTTTACTGTCGCAAATTTTAATTACGCCAGGGATTGCCTTTTCCATAATAAATTTTTCAAAAATTAATTTTTTACTGTCGAAAATTTTAATTATGCCAGGGATTGCCTTTTGTATAGTAAATTATTCAAAAAATAATTTTTTACTGTCGCAAATTTTAATTGCGCCAGGGATTGCCTTTTCTATAGTAAATTATTCAAAAAATAATTTTTTACTGTCGCAATTTTAAATACGCCAGGGATTGCCTTTTCTATAGTAAATTATTCAAAAAATAATTTTTTACTGTCGCAAATTTTAATTGCGCCAGGGATTGCCTTTTCTATAGTAAATTTTTCAAAAAATAATTTTTTACTGTCGCAAATTTTAATTGCGCCAGGGATTGCCTTTTCTATAGTAAATTATTCAAAAACAAATTTTTTACTGTCGCAAATTTTAAATACGCCAGGGATTGTCCTTTTCTATAGCAAATTATTCAAAAAATAATTTTTACTGTTGCAAATCTTAATTGCGCCAGGGATTGCCTTTTCTACAGTAAATTTTGCAAACAATAATTTTTTACTGTCGCAAATTTTAAATACGCCAGGTATTGCCTTTTCGTATAGTAAATTATTCAAAAAATAATTTTTTACTGTCGCAAATTTTAATTACGCCAGGGATTGCCTTTTCTATAGTAAATTTTTCAAAAAATAATTTTCTACTGTCGCAAATTTTAAATACGCCAGGGATTGAGTTTTCTATAGTAAATTTTCAAAAAATTATTTTTTTACTGTCGCAAATTTTAATTACGCCAGGGATTGCCTTTTCCATAATAAATTTTTCAAAAATTAATTTTTTACTGTCGAAAATTTTAATTAAGCCAGGGATTGCCTTTTGTATAGTAAATTATTCAAAAAATAATTTTCTACTGTCGCAAATTTTAATTGCGCCAGGGATTGCCTTTTCTATAGTAAATTTTTCAAAAATTAATTTTTTACTGCCGCAAATTTTAAATCCGCCAGGCATTGCCTTTTCTATAGTAAATTTTTCAAAAATTCATTTTTTACTGTCGCAAATTTTAAATCCGCCAGGGATTGCCTTTTCTATAGTCAATTATTCAAAAAATAATTTTTTACTGTCGCAAATTTTAAATCCGCCAGGGATTGACTTTTCTATAGTAAATTTTGCAAAAAATAATTTTTTACTGTCGCAAATTTTAAATACGCCAGGGATTGCCTTTTCTACAGTAAATTTTTCAAAAAATAATTTTTTACTGTCGCAAATTTTAATTACGCCAGGGATTGCCTTTTCTATAGTAAATTTTTCAAAAAATAATTTTTTACAGTCGCAAATTTAATTGCGCCAGGGATTGCCTTTTCTATAGTAAATTTTTCAAAAATTAATTTTTTACTGTCGCAAATTTTAATTGCGCCAGGGATTGCCTTTTCTATAGTAAATTATTCAAAAAATAATCTTTTTACTGTCGCAAATTTTAATTGCGCCAGGGATTACCTTTTCTATAGTAAATTTTTCAAAAAATAATTTTTTACTGTCGCAAATTTTAATTACGCCAGGGAATGCCTTTTCTATAGCAAATTATTCAAAAACTAATTTTTTACTGTCGCAAATTTTAAATACGCCAGGGATTGCCTTTTCTATAGCAAATTATTCAAAAAATAATTTTTTACTGTTGCAAATCTTAATTGCGCCAGGGATTGCCTTTTCTACAGTAAATTTTGCAAACAATAATTTTTTACTGTCGCAAATTTTAAATACGCCAGGGATTGCCTCTTCTATAGTAAATTTTTCAAAATTAATTTTTTACTGCCGCAAATTTTAAATCCGCCAGGCATTGCCTTTTCTATAGTAAATTTTTCAAAAATTCATTTTTTACTGTCTCAAATTTTAAATCCGCCAGGGATTGCCTTTTCTATAGTCAATTATTCAAAAAATAATTTTTTACTGTCGCAAATTTTAAATCCGCCAGGGATTGACTTTTCTATAGTAAATTTTGCAAAAAATAATTTTTTACTGTCGCAAATTTTAAATACGACAGGGATTGCCTTTTCTGCTGTAAATTTTTCAAAAAATATTTTTTACTGTCGCAAATTTTAATTACGCCAGGGATTGCCTTTTCTATAGTAAATTTTTCAAAATTTAATTTTATACTGTCGCAAATTTTAAATACGCCAGGGATTGCCTTTTCTACAGTAAATTTTTCAAAATTTAATTTTATACTGTCGCAAATTTTAAATACGCCAGGGATTGAGTTTTCTATAGTAAATTTTTCAAAAATTAATTTTTTACTGTCGCAAATTTTAATTACGCCAGGGATTGCCTTTTCCATAATAAATTTTTCAAAAATTAATTTTTTACTGTCGAAAATTTTAATTATGCCAGGGATTGCCTTTTGTATAGTAAATTATTCAAAAAATAATTTTTTACTGTCGCAAATTTTAATTGCGCCAGGGATTGCCTTTTCTATAGTAAATTATTCAAAAAATAATTTTTTACTGTCGCAATTTTAAATACGCCAGGGATTGCCTTTTCTATAGTAAATTATTCAAAAAATAATTTTTTTACTGTCGCAAATTTTAATTGCGCCAGGGATTGCCTTTTCTATAGTAAATTTTTCAAAAAATAATTTTTTACTGTCGCAAATTTTAATTGCGCCAGGGATTGCCTTTTCTATAGTAAATTATTCAAAAACAAATTTTTTACTGTCGCAAATTTTAAATACGCCAGGGATTGTCTTTTCTATAGCAAATTATTCAAAAAATAATTTTTTACTGTTGCAAATCTTAATTGCGCCAGGGATTGCCTTTTCTACAGTAAATTTTGCAAACAATAATTTTTTACTGTCGCAAATTTTTAAATACGCCAGGTATTGCCTTTTCTATAGTAAATTATTCAAAAAATAATTTTTTACTGTCGCAAATTTTAATTACGCCAGGGATTGCCTTTTCTATAGTAAATTTTTCAAAAAATAATTTTCTACTGTCGCAAATTTTAATTGCGCCAGGGATTGCCTTTTCTATAGTAAATTTTTCAAAAATTAATTTTTTACTGCCGCAAATTTTAAATCCGCCAGGCATTGCCTTTTCTATAGTAAATTTTTCAAAAATTCATTTTTTACTGTCGCAAATTTTAAATCCGACAGGGATTGCCTTTTCTATAGTCAATTATTCAAAAAATAATTTTTTACTGTCGCAAACTTTAAATCCGCCAGGAATTGACTTTTCTATAGTAAATTTTGCAAAAAATAATTTTTTACTGTCGCAAATTTTAAATACGCCAGGGATTGCCTTTTCTACTGTAAATTTTTCAAAAAATAATTTTTTACTGTCGCAAATTTTAATTACGCCAGGGATTGCCTTTTCTATAGTAAATTTTTCAAAATTTAATTTTATACTGTCGCAAATTTTAAATACGCCAGGGATTGCCTTTTCTACAGTAAATTTTTCAAAATTTAATTTTATACTGTCGCAAATTTTAAATACGCCAGGGATTGAGTTTTCGATAGTAAATTTTTCAAAAATTAATTTTTTACTGTCGCAAATTTTAATTACGCCAGGGATTGCCTTTTCCATAATAAATTTTTCAAAAATTAATTTTTTACTGTCGAAAATTTTAATTATGCCAGGGATTGCCTTTTGTATAGTAAATTATTCAAAAAATAGTTTTTTACTGTCGCAAATTTTAATTGCGCCAGGGATTGCCTTTTCTATAGTAAATTATTCAAAAAATAATTTTTTACTGTCGCAATTTTAAATACGCCAGGGATTGCCTTTTCTATAGTAAATTATTCAAAAAATAATTTTTTACTGTCGCAAATTTTAATTGCGCCAGGGATTGCCTTTTCTATAGTAAATTATTCAAAAAATATTTTTTTATTGTCGCAAATTTTAATTGCGCCAGGGATTGCCTTTTCTATAGTAAATTTTTCAAACATTAATTTTTTACTGCCGCAAATTTTAAATACGCCAGGGATTGCCTTTTCTATAGTAAATTTTTCAAAAAATAATTTTTTACTGTCGCAAATTATAATTGCGCCAGGGATTGCCTTTTCTATAGTCAATTTTTCAAAAATTAATTTTTTACTGTCGCAAATTTTAATTGCGCCAGGGATTGCCTTTTCTATAGTAAATTATTCAAAAAATAATTTTTTACTGTCGCAAATTTTAATTGCGCCAGGGATTGCCTTTTCCATAGTAAATTTTTCAAAAAATAATTTTTTAATGTCGCAAATTTTAATTACGCCAGGGATTGCCTTTTCTATAGTAAATTATTCAAAAACTAATTTTTTATTGTCGCAAATTTTAATTACGCCAGGGTTTGCCTTTTCTATAGTAAACTTTTCACAAAATAATTTTTTACTGTCGCAAATTTTAAATACGCCAGGGATTGCCTTTTCTATAGTAAATTTTGCAAAAAAAAATTTTTTACTGTCGCAAATTTTAATTGCGCCAGGGATTGCCTTTTCTATAGTAAATTTTTCAAAAATTAATTTTTACTCTCGCCAAATTTTAAATACGCCAGGGATTGCCTCTTCTATAGTAAATTTTTCAAATATTAATTTTTTACTATCGCAAATTTTAATTGCGCCAGGGATTGCCTTTACTATAGTTAATTATTCAAAAAATAATTTTTACTGTCGCACATTTTAATTGGGCCAGGGATTGCCTTTTCTACAGTAAATTTTTCAAAAATAATTTTTTACTGTCGCAAATTTTAATTGCGCCAGGGATTGCCTTTTCTTTAGTAAATTTTGCAAAAAATAATTTTTAACTGTCGCAAATTTTAATGGCGCCAGGGATTGCCTTTTCTATAGTAAATTTTTCAAAAATTAATTTTTTACTGTCGCAAATTTTAATTGCGCCAGGGATTGCCTTTTCTATAGTAAATTATTCAAAAAATAATTTTTTACTGTCGCAAATTTTAAATCCGCCAGGGATTGACTTTTCTATAGTAAATTTTGCAAAAAATAATTTTTTACTGTCGCAAATTTTAATTGCTCCAGGGATTGCCTTTTCTGTAGTAAATTTTTCAAAAATTAATTTTTTACTGTCGCCAAATTTTAAATACGCCAGGGATTGCCTCTTCTATAGTAAATTTTTCAAATATTAATTTTTTACTATCGCAAATTTTAATTGCGCCAGGGATTGCCTTTTCTATAGTAAATTATTCAAAAACTAATTTTTTACTGTCGCAAATTTTAAATACGCCAGGGATTGCCTTTTCTATAGCAAATTATTCAAAAAATAATTTTTTACTGTTGCAAATCTTAATTGCGCCAGGGATTGCCTTTTCTACAGTAAATTTTGCAAACAATAATTTTTTACTGTCGCAAATTTTAAATACGCCATGGATTGCCTTTTCTATAGTAAATTTTTCAAAAATTAATTTTTTACTGCCGCAAATTTTAAATCCGCCAGGCATTGTCTTTTCTATAGTAAATTTTTCAAAAATTCATTTTTTACTGTCTCAAATTTTAAATCCGCCAGGGATTGCCTTTTCTATAGTCAATTATTCAAAAAATAATTTTTTACTGTCGCAAATTTTAAATCCGCCAGGGATTGACTTTTCTATAGTAAATTTTGCAAAAAATAATTTTTTACTGTCGCAAATTTTAAATACGCCAGGGATTGCCTTTTCTACTGTAAATTTTTCAAAAAATAATTTTTTACTGTCGCAAATTTTAATTACGCCAGGGATTGCCTTTTCTATAGTAAATTTTTCAAAATTTAATTTTATACTGTCGCAAATTTTAAATACGCCAGGGATTGCCTTTTCTACAGTAAATTTTTCAAAATTTAATTTTATACTGTCGCAAATTTTAAATACGCCAGGGATTGAGTTTTCTATAGTAAATTTTTCAAAAATTAATTTTTTACTGTCGCAAATTTTAATTACGCCAGGGATTGCCTTTTCCATAATAAATTTTTCAAAAATTAATTTTTTACTGTCGAAAATTTTAATTATGCCAGGGATTGCCTTTTGTATAGTAAATTATTCAAAAAATAATTTTTTACTGTCGCAAATTTTAATTGCGCCAGGGATTGCCTTTTCTATAGTAAATTATTCAAAAAATAATTTTTTACTGTCGCAATTTTAAATACGCCAGGGATTGCCTTTTCTATAGTAAATTATTCAAAAAATAATTTTTTACTGTCGCAAATTTTAATTGCGCCAGGGATTGCCTTTTCTATAGTAAATTTTTCAAAAAATAATTTTTTACTGTCGCAAATTTTAATTGCGCCAGGGATTGCCTTTTCTATAGTAAATTATTCAAAAACTAATTTTTTACTGTCGCAAATTTTAAATACGCCAGGGATTGTCTTTTCTATAGCAAATTATTCAAAAAATAATTTTTTACTGTTGCAAATCTTAATTGCGCCAGGGATTGCCTTTTCTACAGTAAATTTTGCAAACAATAATTTTTTACTGTCGCAAATTTTAAATACGCCAGGGATTGCCTTTTCTATAGTAAATTATTCAAAAAATAATTTTTTACTGTCGCAAATTTTAATTACGCCAGGGATTGCCTTTTCTATAGTAAATTTTTCAAAAAATAATTTTCTACTGTCGCAAATTTTAATTGCGCCAGGGATTGCCTTTTCTATAGTAAATTTTTCAAAAATTAATTTTTTACTGCCGCAAATTTTAAATCCGCCAGGCATTGCCTTTTCTATAGTAAATTTTTCAAAAATTCATTTTTTACTGTCGCAAATTTTAAATCCGCCAGGGATTGCCTTTTCTATAGTCAATTATTCAAAAAATAATTTTTTACTGTCGCAAATTTTAAATCCGCCAGGAATTGACTTTTCTATAGTAAATTTTGCAAAAAATAATTTTTTACTGTCGCAAATTTTAAATACGCCAGGGATTGCCTTTTCTACTGTAAATTTTTCAAAAAATAATTTTTTACTGTCGCAAATTTTAATTACGCCAGGGATTGCCTTTTCTATAGTAAATTTTTCAAAATTTAATTTTATACTGTCGCAAATTTTAAATACGCCAGGGATTGCCTTTTCTACAGTAAATTTTTCAAAATTTAATTTTATACTGTCGCAAATTTTAAATACGCCAGGGATTGAGTTTTCGATAGTAAATTTTTCAAAAATTAATTTTTTACTTTCGCAAATTTTAATTACGCCAGGGATTGCCTTTTCCATAATAAATTTTTCAAAAATTAATTTTTTACTGTCGAAAATTTTAATTATGCCAGGGATTGCCTTTTGTATAGTAAATTATTCAAAAAATAGTTTTTTACTGTCGCAAATTTTAATTGCGCCAGGGATTGCCTTTTCTATAGTAAATTATTCAAAAAATAATTTTTTACTGTCGCAATTTTAAATACGCCAGGGATTGCCTTTTCTATAGTAAATTATTCAAAAAATAATTTTTTACTGTCGCAAATTTTAATTGCGCCAGGGATTGCCTTTTCTATAGTAAATTATTCAAAAAATATTTTTTTATTGTCGCAAATTTTAATTGCGCCAGGGATTGCCTTTTCTATAGTAAATTTTTCAAACATTAATTTTTTACTGCCGCAAATTTTAAATACGCCAGGGATTACCTTTTCTATAGTAAATTTTTCAAAAAATAATTTTTTACTGTCGCAAATTATAATTGCGCCAGGGATTGCCTTTTCTATAGTAAATTTTTCAAAAATTAAGTTTTTAGTGTCGCAAATTTTAATTGCGCCAGGGATTGCCTTTTCTATAGTAAATTATTCAAAAAATAATTTTTTACTGTCGCAAATTTTAATTGCGCCAGGGATTGCCTTTTCCATAGTAAATTTTTCAAAAAATAATTTTTTACTGTCGCAAATTTTAATTACGCCAGGGATTGCCTTTTCTATAGTAAATTATTCAAAAACTAATTTTTTACTGTCGCAAATTTTAATTACGCCAGGGTTTGCCTTTTCTATAGTAAACTTTTCACAAAATAATTTTTTACTGTCGCAAATTTTAAATACGCCAGGGATTGCCTTTTCTATAGTAAATTTTGCAAAAAAAAATTTTTTACTGTCGCAAGTTTTAATTGCGCCAGGGATTGCCTTTTCTATAGTAAATTTTTCAAAAATTAATTTTTTACTCTCGCCAAATTTTAAATACGCCAGGGATTGCCTCTTCTATAGTAAATTTTTCAAATATTAATTTTTTACTATCGCAAATTTTAATTGCGCCAGGGATTGCCTTTACTATAGTTAATTATTCAAAAAATAATTTTTACTGTCGCACATTTTAATTGGGCCAGGGATTGCCTTTTCTACAGTAAATTTTTCAAAAATAATTTTTTACTGTCGCAAATTTTAATTGCGCCAGGGATTGCCTTTTCTATAGTAAATTTTGCAAAAAATAATTTTTAACTGTCGCAAATTTTAATGGCGCCAGGGATTGCCTTTTCTATAGTAAATTTTTCAAAAATTAATTTTTTACTGTCGCAAATTTTAATTGCGCCAGGGATTGCCTTTTCTATAGTAAATTATTCAAAAAATAATTTTTTACTGTCGCAAATTTTAAATCCGCCAGGGATTGACTTTTCTATAGTAAATTTTGCAAAAAATAATTTTTTACTGTCGCAAATTTTAATTGCTCCAGGGATTGCCTTTTCTATAGTAAATTTTTCAAAAATTAATTTTTTACTGTCGCCAAATTTTAAATACGCCAGGGATTGCCTCTTCTATAGTAAATTTTTCAAATATTAATTTTTTACTATCGCAAATTTTAATTGCGCCAGGGATTGCCTTTTCTATAGTAAATTATTCAAAAACTAATTTTTTACTGTCGCAAATTTTAAATACGCCAGGGATTGCCTTTTCTATAGCAAATTATTCAAAAAATAATTTTTTACTGTTGCAAATCTTAATTGCGCCAGGGATTGCCTTTTCTACAGTAAATTTTGCAAACAATAATTTTTTGCTGTCGCAAATTTTAAATACGCCAGGGATTGCCTTTTCTATAGTAAATTATTCAAAAAATAATTTTTTACTGTCGCAAATTTTAATTACGCCAGGGATTGCCTTTTCTATAGTAAATTTTTCAAAAAATAATTTTCTACTGTCGCAAATTTTAATTGCGCCAGGGATTGCCTTTTCTATAGTAAATTTTTCAAAAATTAATTTTTTACTGCCGCAAATTTTAAATCCGCCAGGCATTGCCTTTTCTATAGTAAATTTTTCAAAAATTCATTTTTTACTGTCGCAAATTTTAAATCCGCCAGGGATTGCCTTTTCTATAGTCAATTATTCAAAAAATAATTTTTTGCTGTCGCAAATTTTAAATCCGCCAGGAATTGACTTTTCTATAGTAAATTTTGCAAAAAATAATTTTTTACTGTCGCAAATTTTAAATACGCCAGGGATTGCCTTTTCTACTGTAAATTTTTCAAAAAATAATTTTTTACTGTCGCAAATTTTAATTACGCCAGGGATTGCCTTTTCTATAGTAAATTTTTCAAAATTTAATTTTATACTGTCGCAAATTTTAAATACGCCAGGGATTGCCTTTTCTACAGTAAATTTTTCAAATTTAATTTTATACTGTCGCAAATTTTAAATACGCCAGGGATTGAGTTTTCGATAGTAAATTTTTCAAAAATTAATTTTTTACTGTCGCAAATTTTAATTACGCCAGGGATTGCCTTTTCCATAATAAATTTTTCAAAAATTAATTTTTTACTGTCGAAAATTTTAATTATGCCAGGGATTGCCTTTTGTATAGTAAATTATTCAAAAAATAGTTTTTTACTGTCGCAAATTTTAATTGCGCCAGGGATTGCCTTTTCTATAGTAAATTATTCAAAAAATAATTTTTTACTGTCGCAATTTTAAATACGCCAGGGATTGCCTTTTCTATAGTAAATTATTCAAAAAATAATTTTTTACTGTCGCAAATTTTAATTGCGCCAGGGATTGCCTTTTCTATAGTAAATTATTTAAAAAATATTTTTTTATTGTCGCAAATTTTAATTGCGCCAGGGATTGCCTTTTCTATAGCAAATTTTTCAAATATTAATTTTTTACTGCCGCAAATTTTAAATACGCCAGGGATTGCCTTTTCTATAGTAAATTTTTCAAAAAATAATTTTTTACTGTCGCAAAATATAATTGCGCCAGGGATTGCCTTTTCTATAGTAAATTTTTCAAAAATTAATTTTTTACTGTCGCAAATTTTAATTGCGCCAGGGATTGCCTTTTCTATAGTAAATTATTCAAAAAATAATTTTTTACTGTCGCAAATTTTAATTGCGCCAGGGATTGCCTTTTCCATAGTAAATTTTTCAAAAAATAATTTTTTACTGTCGCAAATTTTAATTACGCCAGGGATTGCCTTTTCTATAGTAAATTATTCAAAAACTAATTTTTTACTGTCGCAAATTTTAATTACGCCAGGGTTTGCCTTTTCTATAGTAAATTTTTCAAAAATTAATTTTATACTGTCGCAAATTTTAAATACGCCAGGGATTGCCTCTTCTATAGTAAATTTTTCAAATATTAATTTTTTACTATCGCAAATTTTAATTGCGCCAGGGATTGCCTTTACTATAGTTAATTATTCAAAAAATAATTTTTACTGTCGCACATTTTAATTGGGCCAGGGATTGCCTTTTCTACAGTAAATTTTTCAAAAATAATTTTTTACTGTCGCAAATTTTAATTGCGCCAGGGATTGCCTTTTCTATAGTAAATTTTGCAAAAAATAATTTTTAACTGTCGCAAATTTTAATGGCGCCAGGGATTGCCTTTTCTATAGTAAATTTTTCAAAAATTAATTTTTTACTGTCGCAAATTTTAATTGCGCCAGGGATTGCCTTTTCTATAGTAAATTATTCAAAAAATAATTTTTTACTGTCGCAAATTTTAAATCCGCCAGGGATTGACTTTTCTATAGTAAATTTTGCAAAAAATAATTTTTTACTGTCGCAAATTTTAATTGCTCCAGGGATTGCCTTTTCTATAGTAAATTTTTCAAAAATTAATTTTTTACTGTCGCCAAATTTTAAATACGCCAGGGATTGCCTCTTCTATAGTAAATTTTTCAAATATTAATTTTTTACTATCGCAAATTTTAATTGCGCCAGGGATTGCCTTTACTATAATTAACTATTAAAAAAATAATTTTTTACTGTCGCACATTTTAATTGGGCCAGGGTTTGCCTTTTCTACAGTAAATTTTTCAAAAAATAATTTTTTACAGTCGCAAATTTTAATTGCGCCAGGGATTGCCTTTTCTATAGTAAATTTTTCAAAAAATAATTTTTTACTGTCGGAAATTTTAAATACGCCAGGGATTGCCTTTTCTATAGTAAATTATTCAAAAAATAATTTTTTACTGTCGCAAATTTTAATTGCGCCAGGGATTACCTTTTCTATAGTAAATTTTTCAAAAATTAATTTTTTACTGTCGAAAATTTTAATTACGCCAGGGATTGCCTTTTCTATAGTAAATTTTTCAAAAAATAATTTTTTACTGTCGCAAATTTTAATTGCGCCAGGGATTGCCTTTTCTATAGTAAATTTTTCAAAAAATAATTTTTTACTCTCGGAAATTTTAAATACGCCACGGATTGCCTTTTCTATAGTAAATTTTTCAAAAAATAATTTTTTACTGTCGCAAATTTTAATTACGCCAGGGATTGCCTTTTCTATAGTAAATTATTCAAAAACTAATTTTTTACTGTCGCAAATTTTAATTACGCCAGGGTTTGCCTTTTCTATAGTAAATTTTTCAAAAATTAATTTTATACTGTCGCAAATTTTAAATACGCCAGGGATTGCCTCTTCTATAGTAAATTTTTCAAATATTAATTTTTTACTATCGCAAATTTTAATTGCGCCAGGGATTGCCTTTACTATAGTTAATTATTCAAAAAATAATTTTTACTGTCGCACATTTTAATTGGGCCAGGGATTGCCTTTTCTACAGTAAATTTTTCAAAAATAATTTTTTACTGTCGCAAATTTTAATTGCGCCAGGGATTGCCTTTTCTATAGTAAATTTTGCAAAAAATAATTTTTAACTGTCGCAAATTTTAATGGCGCCAGGGATTGCCTTTTCTATAGTAAATTTTTCAAAAATTAATTTTTTACTGTCGCAAATTTTAATTGCGCCAGGGATTGCCTTTTCTATAGTAAATTATTCAAAAAATAATTTTTTACTGTCGCAAATTTTAAATCCGCCAGGGATTGACTTTTCTATAGTAAATTTTGCAAAAAATAATTTTTTACTGTCGCAAATTTTAATTGCTCCAGGGATTGCCTTTTCTATAGTAAATTTTTCAAAAATTAATTTTTTACTGTCGCCAAATTTTAAATACGCCAGGGATTGCCTCTTCTATAGTAAATTTTTCAAATATTAATTTTTTACTATCGCAAATTTTAATTGCGCCAGGGATTGCCTTTACTATAATTAACTATTAAAAAAATAATTTTTTACTGTCGCACATTTTAATTGGGCCAGGGTTTGCCTTTTCTACAGTAAATTTTTCAAAAAATAATTTTTTACAGTCGCAAATTTTAATTGCGCCAGGGATTGCCTTTTCTATAGTAAATTTTTCAAAAAATAATTTTTTACTGTCGGAAATTTTAAATACGCCAGGGATTGCCTTTTCTATAGTAAATTATTCAAAAAATAATTTTTTACTGTCGCAAATTTTAATTGCGCCAGGGATTACCTTTTCTATAGTAAATTTTTCAAAAATTAATTTTTTACTGTCGAAAATTTTAATTACGCCAGGGATTGCCTTTTCTATAGTAAATTTTTCAAAAAATAATTTTTTACTGTCGCAAATTTTAATTGCGCCAGGGATTGCCTTTTCTATAGTAAATTTTTCAAAAAATAATTTTTTACTCTCGGAAATTTTAAATACGCCACGGATTGCCTTTTCTATAGTAAATTATTCAAAAAATAATTTTTTACTGTCGCAAATTTTAATTGCGCCAGGGATTACCTTTTCTATAGTAAATTTTTCAAAAATTAATTTTTTACTGTCGAAAATTTTAATTACGCCAGGGATTGCCTTTTCTATAGTAAATTTTTCAAAAAATAATTTTCTACTGTCGCAAATTTTAATTGCGCCAGGGATTGCCTTTTCTATAGTAAATTTTTCAAAAATTAATTTTTTACTGTCGCAAATTTTAATTGCGCCAGGGATTGCCTTTTCTATAGTAAATTATTCAAAAAATAATTTTTTACTGTCGCAAATTATAATTGCGCCAGGGATTGCCTTTTCTATAGTAAATTTTTCAAAAATTAATTTTTTACTGTCGCAAATTTTAATTGCGCCAGGGATTGCCTTTTCTATAGTAAATTTTTCAAAAAAATAATTTTTTACTCTCGGAAATTTTAAATACGCCAGGGATTGCCTTTTCTATAGTAAATTATTCAAAAAATAATTTTTTACTGTCGCAAGTTTTAATTGCGCCAGGGATTACCTTTTCTATAGTAAATTTATCAAAAATTAATTTTTTACTGTCGAAAATTTTAATTGCTCCAGGGATTGCCTTTTCTATAGTAAATTTTTCAAAAATTAATTTTTTACTGTCGCCAAATTTTAAATACGCCAGGGATTGCCTCTTCTATAGTAAATTTTTCAAATATTAATTTTTTAATATCGCAAATTTTAATTGCGCCAGGGATTGCCTTTACTATAATTAACTATTAAAAAAATAATTTTTTACTGTCGCACATTTTAATTGGGCCAGGGTTTGCCTTTTCTATAGTAAATTTTTCAAAAATTAATTTTTTACTCTCGCCAAATTTTAAATACGCCAGGGATTGCCTCTTCTATAGTAAATTTTTCAAATATTAATTTTTTACTATCGCAAATTTTAATTGCGCCAGGGATTGCCTTTACTATAGTTAATTATTCAAAAAATAATTTTTACTGTCGCACATTTTAATTGGGCCAGGGATTGCCTTTTCTACAGTAAATTTTTCAAAAATAATTTTTTACTGTCGCAAATTTTAATTGCGCCAGGGATTGCCTTTTCTATAGTAAATTTTGCAAAAAATAATTTTTTACTGTCGCAAATTTTAATGGCGCCAGGGATTGCCTTTTCTATAGTAAATTTTTCAAAAATTAATTTTTTACTGTCGCAAATTTTAATTGCGCCAGGGATTGCCTTTTCTATAGTAAATTATTCAAAAAATAATTTTTTACTGTCGCAAATTTTAAATCCGCCAGGGATTGACTTTTCTATAGTAAATTTTGCAAAAAATAATTTTTTACTGTCGCAAATTTTAATTGCTCCAGTTATTGCCTTTTCTATAGTAAATTTTTCAAAAATTAATTTTTTACTGTCGCCAAATTTTAAATACGCCAGGGATTGCCTCTTCTATAGTAAATTTTTCAAATATTAATTTTTTACTATCGCAAATTTTAATTGCGCCAGGGATTGCCTTTTCTATAGTAAATTATTCAAAAAATAATATTTTACTGTCGCAAATTTTAATTGCGCCAGGGATTACCTTTTCTATAGTAAATTTTTCAAAAATTAATTTTTTACTGTCGAAAATTTTAATTACGCCAGGGATTGCCTTTTCTATAGTAAATTTTTCAAAAAATAATTTTCTACTGTCGCAAATTTTAATTGCGCCGGGGATTGCCTTTTCTATAGTAAATTTTTCAAAAATTAATTTTTTACTGTCGCAAATTTTAATTGCGCCAGGGATTGCCTTTTCTATAGTAAATTATTCAAAAAATAATTTTTTACTGTCGCAAATTATAATTGCGCCAGGGATTGCCTTTTCTATAGTAAATTTTTCAAAAATTAATTTTTTACTGTCGCAAATTTTAATTGTGCCAGGGATTGCCTTTTCTATAGTAAATTTTTCAAAAAAATAATTTTTTTTTCTCGGAAATTTTAAATACGCCAGGGATTGCCTTTTCTATAGTAAATTTTGCAAAAAATAATTTTTTACTGTCGCAAATTTTAATTGCGCCAGGGATTGCCTATTCTATAGTAAATTATTCAAAAAATAATTTTTTACTGTCGCAAATTTTAATTGCGCCAGGGATTGCCTTTTCTATAGTAAATTTTTCAAAAAATAATTTTTTACTGTCGCAAATTTTAATTACGCCAGGGATTGCCTTTTCTATAGTAAATTTTTCAAAAAATAATTTTCCACTGTCGCAAGTTTTAATTGCGCCAGGGATTGCCTTTTCTACAGTAAATTTTTCAAAAAATAATTTGTTACTGTGGCAAATTTTAATTACGCCAGGGATTGTCTTTTCTAAAGTAAATTATTCAAAAAATAATTTTTTACTGTCGCAAATTTTAATTGCGCCAGGGATTGCCTTTTCTATAGTAAATTTTACAAAAAATAATTTTTTACTGTCGCAAATTTTAATTGCGCCAGGGATTGCCTTTTCTATAGTAAATTTTACAAAAAATTAATTTTTACTGTCGCAAATTTTAAATACGCCAGGGATTTCCTTTTCTATAGTAAATTTTTCAAAAATTAATTTTTTACTGTCGCAAATTTTAAATACGCCAGGGATTGCCTTTTCTATAGTAAATTTTTCAAAAAATAATTTTCTACTGTCGCAAATTTTAATTGCGCCAGGGATTGCCTTTTCTACAGTAAATTTTTCAAAAAATAATTTTCTACTGTCGCTAATTTTAATTGCGCCACGGATTGCCTTTTCTACAGTAAATTTTTCAAAAAATAATTTTTTACTGTCGCAAATTTTAAATACTCCAGGGATTGCCTTTTCTATAGTAAATTATTCAAAAAATAATTATTTACTGTCGCAAATTTTAATTGCGCCAGGGATTACCTTTTATATAGTAAATTTTTCAAAAATTAATTTTTTACTGTCGAAAATTTTAATTACGCCAGGGATTGCCTTTTCTATAGTAAATTTTTCAAAAAATAATTTTCTACTGTAGCAAATTTTAATTGCGCCAGGGATTGCCTTTTCTATAGTAAATTTTTCAAAAATTATTTTTTTACTGTCGCAAATTTTAATTGCGCCAGGGATTGCCTTTTCTATAGTAAATTATTCAAAAAATAATTTTTTACTGTCGCAAATTTTAATTGCGCCAGGGATTGCCTTTTCTATAGTAAATTTTTCAAAAATTAATTTTTTTGCTGTCGCAAATTTTAATTACGCCAGGGATTGCCTTTTCTATAGTAAATTTTTCAAAAAATAATTTTCTACTGTCGCAAATTTTAATTGCGCCAGGGATGGCCTTTTCTACAGTAAATTTTTCAAGAAATTACTTTTTACTATCGCAAATTTTAATTACGCCAGGGATTGCCTTTTCTATAGTAAATTTTGCAAAAAATAATTTTTTACTGTCGCAAATTTTAAAGACGCCAGGGATTGCCTTTTCTATAGTAAATTATTCAAAAACTAATTTTTTACTGTCGCAAATTTTAATTACGCCAGGGATTGCCTTTTCTATAGTAAATTTTTCAAAAAATAATTTTTTACTGTCGCAAATTTTAAATACGCCAGGGATTGCCTTTTCTATAGTAAATTTTTCAAATATTAAGTTTTTACTGTCGCAAATTTTAAATACGCCAGGGATTGCCTTTTCTATAGTAAATTTTTCAAAAAATAATTTTTTACTGTCGCAAATTATAATTGCGCCAGGGATTGCCTTTTCTATAGTAAATTTTTCAAAAATTAATTTTTTACTGTCGCAAATTTTAATTGCGCCGGGGATTACCTTTTCTATAGTAAATTATTCAAAAAATAATTTTTTACTGTCGCAAATTTTAATTGCGCCAGGATTGTCTTTTCTATAGTAAATTTTTCAAAAAATAATTTTTTACTGTCGCAAATTTTAATTACGCCAGGGGTTGCCTTTTCTATAGTAAATTATTCAAAAACTAATTGTTACCTGTCGCAAATTTTAATTACGCCAGGGTTTGCCTATTCTATAGTAAATTTTTCAAAAAATAATTTTTTACTGTCGCAAATGTTAAATACGCCAGGGATTGCCTTTTCTATAGTAAATTTTGCAAAAAATAATTTTTTACTGTCGCAAATTTTAATTGCGCCAGGGATTGCCTTTTCTATAGTAAATTTTTCAAAAATTAATTTTTTACTGTCGCCAAATTTTAAATACGCCAGGGATTGCCTCTTCTTTTATAAATTTTTCAAATATTAATTTTTTACTATCGCAAATTTTAATTGCGCCAGGGATTGCCTTTACTATAGTTAATTATTCAAAAAATAATTTTTTTTTGTCGCACATTTTAATTGCGCCAGGGATTGCCTTTTCTACAGTAAATTTTTCAAAAAATAATTTTTTACTGTCGCAAATTTTAATTGCGCCAGGGATTGCCTTTTCTATAGTAAATTTTGCAAAAAATAATGTTTTACTGTCGAAAATTTTAATTACGCCAGGGATTGCCTTTTCTATAGTAAATTTTTCAAAAAATAATTTTCTACTGTCGCAAATTTTAATTGCGCCAGGGATTGCCTTTGTATAGTAAATTTATCAAAAATTAATTTTTTACTGTCGCAAATTTTACTTGCGCCAGGGACTGCCTTTTCTATAGTAAATTATTCAAAAAATAATTTTTTACTGTCGCAAATTTTAATTACGCCAGGGATTGCCTTTTCTATAGTAAATTTTTCAAAAAATAATTTTTTACTGTCGCAAATTTAAAATACGCCAGGGATTGCCTTTTCTATAGTAAATTTTGCAAAAAATAATTTTTTACTGTCGCAAATTTTAATTGCGCCAGGGATTGCCTATTCTATAGTAAATTATTCAAAAAATAATTTTTTACTGTCGCAAATTTTAATTGCGCCAGGGATTGCCTTTTCTATAGTAAATTTTTCAAAAAATAATTTTTTACTGTCGCAAATTTTAATTACGCCAGGGATTGCCTTTTCTATAGTAAATTTTTCAAAAAATAATTTTCCACTGTCGCAAGTTTTAATTGCGCCAGGGATTTCCTTTTCTATAGTAAATTTTTCAAAAATTAATTTTTTACTGTCGCAAATTTTAAATACGCCAGGGATTGCCTTTTCTATAGTAAATTTTTCAAAAAATAATTTTCTACTGTCGCAAATTTTAATTGCGCCAGGGATTGCCTTTTCTACAGTAAATTTTTCAAAAAATAATTTTCTACTGTCGCTAATTTTAATTGCGCCACGGATTGCCTTTTCTACAGTAAATTTTTCAAAAAATAATTTTTTACTGTCGCAAATTTTAAATACTCCAGGGATTGCCTTTTCTATAGTAAATTATTCAAAAAATAATTATTTACTGTCGCAAATTTTAATTGCGCCAGGGATTACCTTTTATATAGTAAATTTTTCAAAAATTAATTTTTTACTGTCGAAAATTTTAATTACGCCAGGGATTGCCTATTCTATAGTAAATTTTTCAAAAAATAATTTTCTACTGTAGCAAATTTTAATTGCGCCAGGGATTGCCTTTTCTATAGTAAATTTTTCAAAAATTATTTTTTTACTGTCGCAAATTTTAATTGCGCCAGGGATTGCCTTTTCTATAGTAAATTATTCAAAAAATAATTTTTTACTGTCGCAAATTTTAATTGCGCCAGGGATTGCCTTTTCTATAGTAAATTTTTCAAAAATTAATTTTTTTGCTGTCGCAAATTTTAATTACGCCAGGGATTGCCTTTTCTATAGTAAATTTTTCAAAAAATAATTTTCTACTGTCGCAAATTTTAATTGCGCCAGGGATGGCCTTTTCTACAGTAAATTTTTCAAGAAATTACTTTTTACTGTCGCAAATTTTAATTACGCCAGGGATTGCCTTTTCTATAGTAAATTTTGCAAAAAATAATTTTTTACTGTCGCAAATTTTAAAGACGCCAGGGATTGCCTTTTCTATAGTAAATTATTCAAAAACTAATTTTTTACTGTCGCAAATTTTAATTACGCCAGGGATTGCCTTTTCTATAGTAAATTTTTCAAAAAATAATTTTTTACTGTCGCAAATTTTAAATACGCCAGGGATTACCTTTTCTATAGTAAATTTTTCAAATATTAAGTTTTTACTGTCGCAAATTTTAAATACGCCAGGGATTGCCTTTTCTATAGTAAATTTTTCAAAAAATAATTTTTTACTGTCGCAAATTATAATTGCGCCAGGGATTGCCTTTTCTATAGTAAATTTTTCAAAAATTAATTTTTTACTGTCGCAAATTTTAATTGCGCCGGGGATTACCTTTTCTATAGTAAATTATTCAAAAAATAATTTTTTACTGTCGCAAATTTTAATTGCGCCAGGATTGTCTTTTCTATAGTAAATTTTTCAAAAAATAATTTTTTACTGTCGCAAATTTTAATTACGCCAGGGATTGCCTTTTCTATAGTAAATTATTCAAAAACTAATTGTTACCTGTCGCAAATTTTAATTACGCCAGGGTTTGCCTATTCTATAGTAAATTTTTCAAAAAATAATTTTTTACTGTCGCAAATTTTAAATACGCCAGGGATTGCCTTTTCTATAGTAAATTTTGCAAAAAATAATTTTTTACTGTCGCAAATTTTAATTGCGCCAGGGATTGCATTTTCTATAGTAAATTTTTCAAAAATTAATTTTTTACTGTCGCCAAATTTTAAATACGCCAGGGATTGCCTCTTCTTTTATAAATTTTTCAAATATTAATTTTTTACTATCGCAAATTTTAATTGCGCCAGGGATTGCCTTTACTATAGTTAATTATTCAAAAAATAATTTTTTTTTGTCGCACATTTCAATTGCGCCAGGGATTGCCTTTTCTACAGTAAATTTTTCAAAAAATAATTTTTTACTGTCGCAAATTTTAATTGCGCCAGGGATTGCCTTTTCTATAGTAAATTTTGCAAAAAATAATGTTTTACTGTCGCAAATTTTAATGGCGCCAGGGATTGCCTTTTCTATAGTAAATTATTCAAAAAATAATTTTTTACTGTCGCAAATTTTAATTGCGCCAGGGATTGCCTTTTCTATAGTAAATTTTTCAAAAAATAATTTTTTACTGTCGGAAATTTTAAATACGCCAGGGATTGCCTTTTCTATAGTAAATTACTCAAAAAATAATTTTTTACTGTCGCAAATTTTAATTGCGCCAGGGCTTACCTTTTCTATAGTAAATTTTTCAAAAATTAATTTTTTACTGTCGAAAATTTTAATTACGCCAGGGATTGCCTTTTCTATAGTAAATTTTTCAAAAAATAATTTTCTACTGTCGCAAATTTTAATTGCGCCAGGGATTGCCTTTTCTATAGTAAATTTTTCAAAAATTAATTTTTTACTGTCGCAAATTTTAATTGCGCCAGGGATTGCCTTTTCTATAGTAAATTATTCAAAAAATAATTTTTTACTGTCGCAAATTTTAATTGCGCCAGGGATTACCTTTTATATAGTAAATTTTTCAAAAATTAATTTTTTACTGTCGAAAATTTTAATTACGCCAGGTATTGCCTTTTCTATAGTAAATTTTTCAAAAAATAATTTTCTACTGTAGCAAATTTTAATTGCGCCTGGGATTGCCCTTTCTATAGTAAATTTTTCAAAAATTAATTTTTTACTGTCGCAAATTTTAATTGCGCCAGGGATTGCCTTTTCTATAGTAAATTATTCAAAAAATAATTTTTTACTGTCGCAAATTTTAATTGCGCCAGGGATTGCCTTTTCTATAGTAAATTTTTCAAAAATTAATTTTTTTGCTGTCGCAAATTTTAATTACGCCAGGGATTGCCTTTTCTATAGTAAATTTTTCAAAAAATAATTTTCTACTGTCGCAAATTTTAATTGCGCCAGGGATTGCCTTTCCTACAGTAAATTTTTCAAAAAATTACTTTTTACTGTCGCAAATTTTAATTACGCCAGGGATTGCCTTTTATATAGTAAATTTTGCAAAAAATAATTTTTTACTGTCGCAAATTTTAATTGCGCCAGGGATTGCCATTTTTATAGTAAATTTTTCAAAAATTAATTTTTTACTGTCGCCAAATTTTAAATGCGCCAGGGATTGCCTCTTCTATAGTAAATTTTTCAAATATTAATTTTTTACTATCGCAAATTTTAATTGCGCCAGGGATTGCATTTACTATAGTTAATTATTCAAAAAATTATTTTTGACTGTTGCACATTTTAATTGGGCCAGGGTTTGCCTTTTCTACAGTAAATTTTCCAAAAAATAATTTTTTACTGTCGCAAATTTTAATTGCGCCAGGGATTGCCTTTTCTATAGTAAATTTTTCAAAAAATAATTTTTTACTGTCGGAAATTTTAAATACGCCAGGGATTGCCTTTTCTATAGTAAATTATTCAAAAAATGATTTTTTACTGTCGCAAATTTTAATTGCGCCAGGGATTACCTTTTCTATAGTAAATTTTTCAAAAATTAATTTTTTACTGTCGCAAATTTTAATTGCGCCAGGGATTGCCATTTCTATAGTAAATTTTTCAAAAAATAATTTTTTACTGTCGGAAATTTTAATGGCGCCAGGGATTGCCTTTTCTATAGTAAATTATTCAAAAAATAATTTTTTACTGTCGCAAATTTTAATTGCGCCAGGGATTGCCTTTTCTATAGTAAATTTTTCAAAAAATAATTTTTTACTGTCGGAAATTTTAAATACGCCAGGGATTGCCTTTTCTATAGTAAATTACTCAAAAAATAATTTTTTACTGTCGCAAATTTTAATTGCGCCAGGGCTTACCTTTTCTATAGTAAATTTTTCAAAAATTAATTTTTTACTGTCGAAAATTTTAATTACGCCAGGGATTGCCTTTTCTATAGTAAATTTTTCAAAAAATAATTTTCTACTGTCGCAAATTTTAATTGCGCCAGGGATTGCCTTTTCTATAGTAAATTTTTCAAAAATTAATTTTTTACTGTCGCAAATTTTAATTGCGCCAGGGATTGCCTTTTCTATAGTAAATTATTCAAAAAATAATTTTTTACTGTCGCAAATTTTAATTGCGCCAGGGATTACCTTTTATATAGTAAATTTTTCAAAAATTAATTTTTTACTGTCGAAAATTTTAATTACGCCAGGGATTGCCTTTTCTATAGTAAATTTTTCAAAAAATAATTTTCTACTGTAGCAAATTTTAATTGCGCCTGGGATTGCCCTTTCTATAGTAAATTTTTCAAAAATTAATTTTTTACTGTCGCAAATTTTAATTGCGCCAGGGATTGCCTTTTCTATAGTAAATTATTCAAAAAATAATTTTTTACTGTCGCAAATTTTAATTGCGCCAGGGATTGCCTTTTCTATAGTAAATTTTTCAAAAATTAATTTTTTTGCTGTCGCAAATTTTAATTACGCCAGGGATTGCCTTTTCTATAGTAAATTTTTCAAAAAATAATTTTCTACTGTCGCAAATTTTAATTGCGCCAGGGATTGCCTTTCCTACAGTAAATTTTTCAAAAAATTACTTTTTACTGTCGCAAATTTTAATTACGCCAGGGATTGCCTTTTATATAGTAAATTTTGCAAAAAATAATTTTTTACTGTCGCAAATTTTAATTGCGCCAGGGATTGCCATTTCTATAGTAAATTTTTCAAAAATTAATTTTTTACTGTCGCCAAATTTTAAATGCGCCAGGGATTGCCTCTTCTATAGTAAATTTTTCAAATATTAATTTTTTACTATCGCAAATTTTAATTGCGCCAGGGATTGCATTTACTATAGTTAATTATTCAAAAAATTATTTTTGACAGTTGCACATTTTAATTGGGCCAGGGTTTGCCTTTTCTACAGTAAATTTTCCAAAAAATAATTTTTTACTGTCGCAAATTTTAATTGCGCCAGGGATTGCCTTTTCTATAGTAAATTTTTCAAAAAATAATTTTTTACTGTCGGAAATTTTAAATACGCCAGGGATTGCCTTTTCTATAGTAAATTATTCAAAAAATGATTTTTTACTGTCGCAAATTTTAATTGCGCCAGGGATTACCTTTTCTATAGTAAATTTTTCAAAAATTAATTTTTTACTGTCGCAAATTTTAATTGCGCCAGGGATTGCCATTTCTATAGTAAATTTTTCAAAAATTAATTTTTTACTGTCGCCAAATTTTAAATGCGCCAGGGATTGCCTCTTCTATAGTAAATTTTTCAAATATTAATTTTTTACTATCGCAAATTTTAATTGCGCCAGGGATTGCATTTACTATAGTTAATTATTCAAAAAATTATTTTTGACTGTTGCACATTTTAATTGGGCCAGGGTTTGCCTATTCTACAGTAAATTTTCCAAAAAATAATTTTTTACTGTCGCAAATTTTAATTGCGCCTGGGATTGCCTTTTCTATAGTAAATTTTTACTGTCGGAAATTTTAAATACGCCAGGGATTGCCGTTTCTATAGTACATTATTCAAAAAATAATTTTTTACTGTCGCAAATTTTAATTGCGCCAGGGATTACCTTTTCTATAGTAAACTTTTCAAAAATTAATTTTTACTGTCGAAAATTTTAATTGCGCCAGGGATTGCCTTTTCTATAGTAAATTTTTCAAAAAATAATTTTCTACTGTCGCAAATTTTAATTGCGCCAGGGATTGCCTTTTCTATAGTAAATTTTTCAAAAATTTATTTTTTACTGTCGCAAATTTTAATTGCGCCAGGGATTGCCTTTTCTATAGTAAATTATTCAAAAAATAATTTTTTACTGTCGCAAATTTTAATTGCGCCAGGGATTGCCTTTTCTATAGTAAATTTTTCAAAAATTAATTTTTTTCCTGTCGCAAATTTTAATTACGCCAGGGATTACCTTTTGTATAGTAAATTTTTCAAAAAATAATTTTCTACTGTCGCAAATTTTAATTGCGCCAGGGATTTTCTTTTCTACAGTAAATTTTTCAAAAAATAACTTTTTACTGTCGCAAATTTTAATTACGCTAGGGATTGCCTTTTCTATAGTAAATTTTGCAAAAAATAATTTTTTACTGTCGCAAATTTTAAATACGCCAGGGATTGCCTTGTCTATAGTAAATTTTTCAAAAAATAATTCTTTACTGTCGCAAATTATAATTGCGCCTGGGATTGCCTTCTCTATAGTAAATTTGTCAAAAATTAATTTTTTACTGTCGCAAATTTTAATTGCGCCAGGGATTGCATTTTCTATAGTAAATTATTCAAAAAATAATTTTTTACTGTCGGAAATTTTAAATACGCCAGGGATTGCCTTTTCTATAGTAAATTATTCAAAAAATAATTTTTTACTGTCGCAAATTTTAATTGCGCCAGGGATTACCTTTTCTATAGTAAATTTTTCAAAAATGAATTTTTTACTGTCGAAAATTTTAATTACGCCAGGGATTGCCTTTTCTATAGTAAATTTTTCAAAAAATAATTTTTTACTGTCGCAAATTTTAAATACGCCAGGGATTGCCTTTTCTATAGTAAATTTTGCAAAAAATAATTTTTTACTGTCGCAAATTTTAATTGCGCCAGGGATTGCCTTTTCTATAGTAAATTTTTCAAAAATTAATTTTTTACTGTCGCCAAATTTTAAATACGCCAGGGATTGCCTCTTCTATAGTAAATTTTTCAAATATTAATTTTTTACTATCGCAAATTTTAATTGCGCCAGGGATTGCCTTTACTATAGTTAATTATTCAAAAAATAATTTTTTACGGTCGCACATTTTAATTGGGCCAGGGATTGCCTGTTCTACAGTAAATTTTTCAAAAAATAATTTTTTACTGTCGCAAATTTTAATTGCGCCAGGGATTGCCTTTTCTATAGTAAATTTTGCAAAAAATAATTTTTTACTGTCGCAAATTTTAATTGCGCCAGGGATTGCCTTTTCTATAGTAAATTTTTACTGTCGGAAATTTTAAATACGCCAGGGATTGCCTTTTCTATAGTAAATTATTCAAAAAATAATTTTTACTGTCGCAAATTTTAATTGCGCCAGGGATTACCTTTTCAATAGTAAATTTTTCAAAAATGAATTTTTTACTGTCGAAAATTTTAATTACGCCAGGGATTGCCTTTTCTATAGTAAATTTTTCAAAAAATAATTTTCTATTGTCGCAAATTTTAATTGCGCCAGGGATTGCCTTTTCTATAGTAAATTTTTCAAAAATTAATTTTTTACTGTCGCAAATTTTAATTGCGCCAGGGATTGCCTTTTCTATAGTAAATTATTCAAAAAATAATTTTTTACTGTCGCAAATTTTAATTGCGCCAGGGATTGCCTTTTCTAGAGTAAATTTTTCAAAAATTAATTTTTTTGCTGTCGCAAATTTTAATTACGCCAGGGATTGCCTTTTCTATAGTAAATTTTTCAAAAAATAGTTTTCTACTGTCGCAAATTTTAATTGGGCCAGGGATTGCCTTTTCTACAGTAAATTTTTCAAAAAATAACTTTTTACTGTCGCAAATTTTAATTACGCCAGGGATTGCCTTTTCTATAGTAAATTTTGCAAAAAATAATTTTTCACTGTCACAAATTTTAAATACGCCAGGGATTGCCTTTTCTATAGTAATTTTTCAAAAAATAATTTTTTACTGAGGTAAATTATAATTGCGCCAGGGATTGCCTTTTCTATAGTAAATTTTTCAAAAATTAATTTTTTACTGTCGCAAATTTTAATTGCGCCAGGGATTGCCTTTTCTATAGTAAATTATTCAAAAAATAATTTTTTACTGTCGCAAATTTTAACTGCGCCAGGGATTACCTTTTATATAGTAAATTTTTCAAAAATTAATTTTTTACTGTCGAAAATTTTAATTGCGCCAGGGATTGCCTTTTCTATTGTAGCAAATTTTAATTGCGCCAGGGATTGCCTTTTCTATAGTAAATTTCTCAAAAATTACTTTTTTACTGTCGCAAATTTTAATTGCGCCAGGGATTGCCTTTTCTATAGAAAATTATTCAAAAAATAATTTTTTACTGTCGCAAATTTTAATTGCGCCAGGGATTGCCTTTTCTATAGTAAATTTTTCAAAAATTAATTTTTTTGCTGTCGCAAATTTTAATTACGCCAGGGATTGCCTTTTCTATAGTAAATTTTTCAAAAAATAATTTTCTACTGTCGCAAATTTTTATTGCGCCAGGGATTGCCTTTTCTACAGTAAATTTTTCAAAAAATTACTTTTTACTGTCGCAAATTTTAATTACGCCAGGGATTGCTTTTTCTATAGTAAATTTTGCAAAAAATAATTTTTTACTGTCGCAAATTTTAATTGCGCCAGGGATTGCCTTTTCTATAGTAAATTTATCAAAAATTAATTTTTTACTGTCGCCAAATTTTAAATACGCCAGGGATTGCCTCTTCTATAGTAAATTTTTCAAACATTAATTTTTTACTATCGCAAATTTTAATTGCGCCAGGGATTGCCTTTACTATAGTTAATTATTCAAAAAATAATTTTTTACTGTCGCACATTTTAATTGGACCAGGGTTTGCCTTTTCTACAGTAAATTTTTCAAAAAATAATTTTTTACTGTCGCAAATTTTAAATACGCCAGGTATTGCCTTTTCTATAGTAAATTATTCAAAAAATAATTTTTTACTGTCGCAAATTTTAACTGCGCCAGGGATTGCCTTTTCTATAGCAAATTATTCAAAAAATAATTTTTTACTGTCGCAAATTATAATTGCGCCAGGGATTGCCTTTTCTATAGTAAATTTTTCAAAAATTAATTTTTTACTGTCGCAAATTTTAATTGCGCCAGGGATTGCCTTTTTTATAGTAAATTATTCAAAAAATAATTTTTTACTGTCGCAAATTTTAATTGCGCCAGGGATTGCCTTTTCTATAGTAAATTTTTCAAAAAATAAATTTTTCCTGTCGGAAATTTTAAATACGCCAGGGATTGCCTTTTCTATAGTAAATTATTCAAAAACTAATTTTTTACTGTCGCAAATTTTAATTACGCCAGGGATTGCCTTTTCTATAGTAAATTTTTCAAAAATTAATTTTTAATGTCGAAAATTTTAATTACGCCAGGGATTGCCTTTTCTATAGTAAATTTTTCAAAAAATAATTTTCTACTGTCGCAAATTTTAATTGCGCCAGGGATTGCCTTTTCTATAGTAAATTTTTCAAAAATTAATTTTTTACTGTCGCAAATTTTAATTGCGCCAGGGTTTGCCTTTTCTATAGTAAATTTTTCAAAAAATAATTTTTTACTGTCGCAAATTTTAATTGCGCCAGGGATTGCCTTTTCTATAGTAAATTTTTCAAAAAATAATTTTTTACTGTCGGAAATTTTAAATACGCCAGGGATTGCCTTTTCTATATTAAATTATTCAAAAAATAATTTTTTACTGTCGCAAATTTTAATTGCATCAGGGATTACCTTTTCTATAGTAAATTTTTCAAAAATTAATTTTTTACTGTCGAAAATTTTAATTACGCCAGGGATTGCCTTTTCTATAGTAAATTTTTCAAAAAATAATTTTCTACTGTCGCAAGTTTTAATTGCGCCAGGGATTGCCTTTTCTATAGTAAATTTTTCAAAATTAATTTTTTACTGTCGCGCATTTTAATTGGTCCAGGGATTGTCTTTTCTACAGTAAATTTTTCAAAAAATAATTTTTTACTGTCGCAAATTTTAATTGCGCCAGGGATTGCCTTTTCTATAGTAAATTTTGCAAAAAATAATTTTTTACTGTCGCAAATTTTAATTGCACCAGGGATTGCCTTTTCTATAGTAAATTATTCAAAAAATAATTTTTTACTGTCGCAAATTTTAATTGGGCCAGGGATTGCCTTTTCTATAGTAAATTTTTCAAAAAATAAATTTTTACTGTCGGAAATTTTAAATACGCCAGGGATTGCCTTTTCTATAGTAAATTATTCAAAAAATAATTTTTTACTGTCGCAAATTTTAATTGCCCAGGGATTACCTTTTCTATAGTAAATTTTTCAAAAATTAATTTTTACTGTCGAAAATTTTAATTACGCCAGGGATTGCCTTTTCTATAGTAAATTTTTCAAAAAATAATTTTCTACTGTCGCAAATTTTAATTGCGCCAGGGATTGCCTTTTCTATAGTAAATTTTTCAAAAATTAATTTTTTAATGTCGCAAATTTTAACTGCGCCAGGGATTGCCTTTTCTATAGTAAATTATTCAAAAAATAATTTTTTACTGTCGCAAATTATAATTGCGCCAGGGATTGCCTTTTCTATAGTAAATTTTTCAAAAATTAATTTTTTACTGTCGCAAATTTTAATTGCGCCAGGGATTGCCTTTTTTATAGTAAATTATTCAAAAAATAATTTTTTACTGTCGCAAATTTTAATTGCGCCAGGGATTGCCTTTTCTATAGTAAATTTTTCAAAAAATAATTTTTTACTGTCGCAAATTTTAATTACGCCAGGGATTGCCTTTTCTATAGTAAATTATTCAAAAACTAATTTTTTACTGTCGCAAATTTTAATTACGCCAGGGATTGCCTTTTCTATAGTAAATTTTTCAAAAAATAATTTTTTACTGTCGCAAATTTTAAATACGCCAGGGATTGCCTCTTCTATAGTAAATTTTGCAAAAAATAATTTTTTACTGTCGCAAATTTTAATTGCGCCAGGGATTGCCTTTTCTATAGTAAATTTTTCAAAAATTAATTTTTTACTGTCGCCAAATTTTAAATACGCCAGGGATTGCCTCTTCTATAGTAAATTTTTCAAATATTAATTTTTTACTATCGCAAATTTTAATTGCGCCAGGGATTGCCTTTACTATAGTTAATTATTCAAAAAATAATTTTTTACTTTCGCACATTTTAATTGGTCCAGGGATTGCCTTTTCTACAGTAAATTTTTCAAAAAATATTTTTTTACTGTCGCAAATTTTAATTGCGCCAGGGATTGCCTTTTCTATAGTAAATTTTGCAAAAAATAATTTTTTACTGTCGCAAATTTTAATTGCGCCAGGGATTGCCTTTTCTATAGTAAATTATTCAAAAAATAATTTTTTACTGTCGCAAATTTTAATTGCGCCAGGGATTGCCTTTTCTATAGTAAATTTTTCAAAAATAAATTTTTACTGTCGGAAATTTTAATTGCGCCAGGGATTACCTTTTCTATAGTAAATTTTTCAAAAATTAATTTTTACTGTCGAAAATTTTAATTACGCCAGGGATTGCCTTTTCTATAGTAAATTTTTCAAAAAATAATTTTCTACTGTCGCAAATTTTAATTGCGCCAGGGATTGCCTTTTCTATAGTAAATTTTGCAAAAAATAATTTTTTACTGTCGCAAATTTTAATTGCACCAGGTATTGCCTTTTCTATAGTAAATTATTCAAAAAATAATTTTTTACTGTCGCAAATTTTAATTGCGCCAGGGATTGCCTTTTCTATAGTAAATTTTTCAAAAAATAAATTTTTACTGTCGGAAATTTTAAATACGCCAGGGATTGCCTTTTCTATAGTAAATTATTCAAAAAATAATTTTTTACTGTCGCAAATTTTAATTGCGCCAGGGATTACCTTTTCTATAGTAAATTTTTCAAAAATTAATTTTTACTGTCGAAAATTTTAATTACGCCAGGGATTGCCTTTTCTATAGTAAATTTTTCAAAAAATAATTTTCTACTGTCGCAAATTTTAATTGCGCCAGGGATTGCCTTTTCTATAGTAAATTTTTCAAAAATTAATTTTTTACTGTCGCAAATTTTAATTGCGCCAGGGATTGCCTTTTCTATAGTAAATTTTTCAAAAAATAATTTTTTACTGTCGCAAATTTTAATTGCGCCAGGGATTGCCTTTTCTATAGTAAATTTTTCAAAAAATAATTTTTTACTGTCGGAAATTTTAAATACGCCAGGGATTGCCTTTTCTATATTAAATTATTCAAAAAATAATTTTTTACTGTCGCAAATTTTAATTGCGCCAGGGATTACCTTTTCTATAGTAAATTTTTCAAAAATTAATTTTTTACTGTCGAAAATTTTAATTACGCCAGGGATTGCCTTTTCTATAGTAAATTTTTCAAAAAATAATTTTCTACTGTCGCAAATTTTAATTGCGCCAGGGATTGCCTTTTCTATAGTAAATTTTTCAAAAATTAATTTTTTACTGTCGCAAATTTTAACTGCGCCAGGGATTGCCTTTTCTATAGTAAATTATTCAAAAAATAATTTTTTACTGTCGCAAATTATAATTGCGCCAGCGATTGCCTTTTCTATAGTAAATTTTTCAAAAATTAATTTTTTACTGTCGCAAATTTTAATTGCGCCAGGGATTGCCTTTTTTATAGTAAATTATTCAAAAAATAATTTTTTACTGTCGCAAATTTTAATTGCGCCAGGGATTGCCTTTTCTATAGTAAATTTTTCAAAAAATAATTTTTTACTGTCGCAAATTTTAATTACGCCAGGGATTGCCTTTTCTATAGTAAATTATTCAAAAACTAATTTTTTACTGTCGCAAATTTTAATTACGCCAGGGATTGCCTTTTCTATAGTAAATTTTTCAAAAAATAATTTTTTACTGTCGAAAATTTTAAATACGCCAGGGATTGCCTTTTCTATAGTAAATTTTGCAAAAAATAATTTTTTACTGTCGCAAATTTTAATTGCGCCAGGGATTGCCTTTTCTATAGTAAATTTTTCAATAATTAATTTTTTTGCTGTCGCCAAATTTTAAATACGCCAGGGATTGCCTCTTCTATAGTAAATTTTTCAAATATTAACTTTTTACTATCGCAAATTTTAATTGCGCCAGGGATTGCCTTTTCTATAGTAAATTTTTCAAAAAATAATTTTTTACTGTCGCAAATTTTAATTACGCCAGGGATTGCCTTTTCTATAGTAAATTATTCAAAAACTAATTTTTTACTGTCGCAAATTTTAATTACGCCAGGGATTGCCTTTTCTATAGTAAATTTTTCAAAAAATAATTTTTTACTGTCGCAAATTTTAAATACGCCAGGGATTGCCTTTTCTATAGTAATTTTTGCAAAAAATAATTTTTTACTGTCGCAAATTTTAATTGCGCCAGGGATTGCCTTTTCTATAGTAAATTTTTCAAAAATTAATTTTTTACTGTCGCCAAATTTTAAATACGCCAGGGATTGCCTCTTCTATAGTAAATTTTTCAAATATTAATTTTTTACTATCGCAAATTTTAATTGCGCCAGGGATTGCCTTTACTATAGTTAATTATTCAAAAAATAATTTTTTACTTTCGCACATTTTAATTGGTCCAGGGATTGCCTTTTCTACAGTAAATTTTTCAAAAAATAATTTTTTACTGTCGCAAATTTTAATTGCGCCAGGGATTGCCTTTTCTATAGTAAATTTTTCAAAAAATAATTTTTTACTGTCGGAAATTTTAAATACGCCAGGGATTGCCTTTTCTATATTAAATTATTCAAAAAATAATTTTTTACTGTCGCAAATTTTAATTGCGCCAGGGATTACCTTTTCTATAGTAAATTTTTCAAAAATTAATTTTTTACTGTCGAAAATTTTAATTACGCCAGGGATTGCCTTTCTATAGTAAATTTTTCAAAAAATAATTTTCTACTGTCGCAAATTTTAATTGCGCCAGGGATTGCCTTTTCTATAGTAAATTTTTCAAAAATTAATTTTTTACTGTCGCAAATTTTAACTGCGCCAGGGATTGCCTTTTCTATAGTAAATTATTCAAAAAATAATTTTTTACTGTCGCAAATTATAATTGCGCCAGCGATTGCCTTTTCTATAGTAAATTTTTCAAAAATTAATTTTTTACTGTCGCAAATTTTAATTGCGCCAGGGATTACCTTTTTTATAGTAAATTATTCAAAAAATAATTTTTTACTGTCGCAAATTTTAATTGCGCCAGGGATTGCCTTTTCTATAGTAAATTTGTCAAAAAATAATTTTTTACTGTCGCAAATTTTAATTACGCCAGGGATTGCCTTTTCTATAGTAAATTATTCAAAAACTAATTTTTTACTGTCGCAAATTTTAATTACGCCAGGGATTGCCTTTTCTATAGTAAATTTTTCAAAAAATAATTTTTTACTGTCGAAAATTTTAAATACGCCAGGGATTGCCTTTTCTATAGTAAATTTTGCAAAAAATAATTTTTTACTGTCGCAAATTTTAATTGCGCCAGGGATTGCCTTTTCTATAGTAAATTTTTCAATAATTAATTTTTTACTGTCGCCAAATTTTAAATACGCCAGGGATTGCCTCTTCTATAGTAAATTTTTCAAATATTAATTTTTTACTATCGCAAATTTTAATTGCGCCAGGGATTGCCTTTTCTATAGTAAATTTTTCAAAAAATAATTTTTTACTGTCGCAAATTTTAATTACGCCAGGGATTGCCTTTTCTATAGTAAATTATTCAAAAACTAATTTTTTACTGTCGCAAATTTTAATTACGCCAGGGATTGCCTTTTCTATAGTAAATTTTTCAAAAAATAATTTTTTACTGTCGCAAATTTTAAATACGCCAGGGATTGCCTTTTCTATAGTAATTTTTGCAAAAAATAATTTTTTACTGTCGCAAATTTTAATTGCGCCAGGGATTGCCTTTTCTATAGTAAATTTTTCAAAAATTAATTTTTTACTGTCGCCAACTTTTAAATACGCCAGGGATTGCCTCTTCTATAGTAAATTTTTCAAATATTAATTTTTTACTATCGCAAATTTTAATTGCGTCAGGGATTGCCTTTACTATAGTTAATTATTCAAAAAATAATTTTTTACTTTCGCACATTTTAATTGGTCCAGGGATTGCCTTTTCTAAAGTAAATTTTTCAAAAAATAATTTTTTACTGTCGCAAATTTTAATTGCGCCAGGGATTGCCTTTTCTACAGTAAATTTTTCAAAAAATAATTTTTTACTGTCGCAAATTTTAATTGCGCCAGGGATTGCCTTTTCTATAGTAAATTTTGCAAAAAATAATTTTTTACTGTCGCAAATTTTAATTGCGCCAGGGATTGCCTTTTCTATAGTAAATTATTCAAAAAATAATTTTTTACTGTCGGAAATTTTAATTGCGCCAGGGATTACCTTTTCTATAGTAAATTTTTCAAAAATTAATTTTTACTGTCGAAAATTTTAATTACGCCAGGGATTGCCTTTTCTATAGTAAATTTTTCAAAAAATAATTTTCTACTGTCGCAAATTTTAATTGCGCCAGGGATTGCCTTTTCTATAGTAAATTTTGCAAAAAATAATTTTTTACTGTCGCAAATTTTAATTGCACCAGGTATTGCCTTTTCTATAGTAAATTATTCAAAAAATAATTTTTTACTGTCGCAAATTTTAATTGCGCCAGGGATTGCCTTTTCTATAGTAAATTTTTCAAAAAATAAATTTTTACTGTCGGAAATTTTAAATACGCCAGGGATTGCCTTTTCTATAGTAAATTATTCAAAAAATAATTTTTTACTGTCGCAAATTTTAATTGCGCCAGGGATTACCTTTTCTATAGTAAATTTTTCAAAAATTAATTTTTACTGTCGAAAATTTTAATTACGCCAGGGATTGCCTTTTCTATAGTAAATTTTTCAAAAAATAATTTTCTACTGTCGCAAATTTTAATTGCGCCAGGGATTGCCTTTTCTATAGTAAATTTTTCAAAAATTAATTTTTTACTGTCGCAAATTTTAATTGCGCCAGGGATTGCCTTTTCTATAGTAAATTTTTCAAAAAATAATTTTTTACTGTCGCAAATTTTAATTGCGCCAGGGATTGCCTTTTCTATAGTAAATTTTTCAAAAAATAAATTTTTACTGTCGGAAATTTTAAATACGCCAGGGATTGCCTTTTCTATAGTAAATTTTTCAAAAAATAATTTTCTACTGTCGCAAATTTTAATTGCGCCAGGGATTGCCTTTCCTACAGTAAATTTTTCAAAAAATTACTTTTTACTGTCGCAAATTTTAATTACGCCAGGGATTGCCTTTTATATAGTAAATTTTGCAAAAAATAATTTTTTACTGTCGCAAATTTTAATTGCGCCAGGGATTGCCATTTCTATAGTAAATTTTTCAAAAATTAATTTTTTACTGTCGCCAAATTTTAAATGCGCCAGGGATTGCCTCTTCTATAGTAAATTTTTCAAATATTAATTTTTTACTATCGCAAATTTTAATTGCGCCAGGGATTGCATTTACTATAGTTAATTATTCAAAAAATTATTTTTGACAGTTGCACATTTTAATTGGGCCAGGGTTTGCCTTTTCTACAGTAAATTTTCCAAAAAATAATTTTTTACTGTCGCAAATTTTAATTGCGCCAGGGATTGCCTTTTCTATAGTAAATTTTTCAAAAAATAATTTTTTACTGTCGGAAATTTTAAATACGCCAGGGATTGCCTTTTCTATAGTAAATTATTCAAAAAATGATTTTTTACTGTCGCAAATTTTAATTGCGCCAGGGATTACCTTTTCTATAGTAAATTTTTCAAAAATTAATTTTTTACTGTCGCAAATTTTAATTGCGCCAGGGATTGCCATTTCTATAGTAAATTTTTCAAAAATTAATTTTTTACTGTCGCCAAATTTTAAATGCGCCAGGGATTGCCTCTTCTATAGTAAATTTTTCAAATATTAATTTTTTACTATCGCAAATTTTAATTGCGCCAGGGATTGCATTTACTATAGTTAATTATTCAAAAAATTATTTTTGACTGTTGCACATTTTAATTGGGCCAGGGTTTGCCTTTTCTACAGTAAATTTTCCAAAAAATAATTTTTTACTGTCGCAAATTTTAATTGCGCCTGGGATTGCCTTTTCTATAGTAAATTTTTACTGTCGGAAATTTTAAATACGCCAGGGATTGCCGTTTCTATAGTAAATTATTCAAAAAATAATTTTTTACTGTCGCAAATTTTAATTGCGCCAGGGATTACCTTTTCTATAGTAAACTTTTCAAAAATTAATTTTTACTGTCGAAAATTTTAATTGCGCCAGGGATTGCCTTTTCTATAGTAAATTTTTCAAAAATAATTTTCTACTGTCGCAAATTTTAATTGCGCCAGGGATTGCCTTTTCTATAGTAAATTTTTCAAAAATTAATTTTTTACTGTCGCAAATTTTAATTGTGCCAGGGATTGCCTTTTCTATAGTAAATTATTCAAAAAATAATTTTTTACTGTCGCAAATTTTAATTGCGCCAGGGATTGCCTTTTCTATAGTAAATTTTTCAAAAATTAATTTTTTTCCTGTCGCAAATTTTAATTACGCCAGGGATTACCTTTTGTATAGTAAATTTTTCAAAAAATAATTTTCTACTGTCGCAAATTTTAATTGCGCCAGGGATTTTCTTTTCTACAGTAAATTTTTCAAAAAATAACTTTTTACTGTCGCAAATTTTAATTACGCTAGGGATTGCCTTTTCTATAGTAAATTTTGCAAAAAATAATTTTTTACTGTCGCAAATTTTAAATACGCCAGGGATTGCCTTGTCTATAGTAAATTTTTCAAAAAATAATTCTTTACTGTCGCAAATTATAATTGCGCCTGGGATTGCCTTCTCTATAGTAAATTTGTCAAAAATTAATTTTTTACTGTCGCAAATTTTAATTGCGCCAGGGATTGCATTTTCTATAGTAAATTATTCAAAAAATAATTTTTTACTGTCGGAAATTTTAAATACGCCAGGGATTGCCTTTTCTATAGTAAATTATTCAAAAAATAATTTTTTACTGTCGCAAATTTTAATTGCGCCAGGGATTACCTTTTCTATAGTAAATTTTTCAAAAATGAATTTTTTACTGTCGAAAATTTTAATTACGCCAGGGATTGCCTTTTCTATAGTAAATTTTTCAAAAAATAATTTTTTACTGTCGCAAATTTTAAATACGCCAGGGATTGCCTTTTCTATAGTAAATTTTGCAAAAAATAATTTTTTACTGTCGCAAATTTTAATTGCGCCAGGGATTGCCTTTTCTATAGTAAATTTTTCAAAAATTAATTTTTTACTGTCGCCAAATTTTAAATACGCCAGGGATTGCCTCTTCTATAGTAAATTTTTCAAATATTAATTTTTTACTATCGCAAATTTTAATTGCGCCAGGGATTGCCTTTACTATAGTTAATTATTCAAAAAATAATTTTTTACGGTCGCACATTTTAATTGGGCCAGGGATTGCCTGTTCTACAGTAAATTTTTCAAAAAATAATTTTTTACTGTCGCAAATTTTAATTGCGCCAGGGATTGCCTTTTCTATAGTAAATTTTGCAAAAAATAATTTTTTACTGTCGCAAATTTTAATTGCGCCAGGGATTGCCTTTTCTATAGTAAATTTTTACTGTCGGAAATTTTAAATACGCCAGGGATTGCCTTTTCTATAGTAAATTATTCAAAAAATAATTTTTACTGTCGCAAATTTTAATTGCGCCAGGGATTACCTTTTCAATAGTAAATTTTTCAAAAATGAATTTTTTACTGTCGAAAATTTTAATTACGCCAGGGATTGCCTTTTCTATAGTAAATTTTTCAAAAAATAATTTTCTATTGTCGCAAATTTTAATTGCGCCAGGGATTGCCTTTTCTATAGTAAATTTTTCAAAAATTAATTTTTTACTGTCGCAAATTTTAATTGCGCCAGGGATTGCCTTTTCTATAGTAAATTATTCAAAAAATAATTTTTTACTGTCGCAAATTTTAATTGCGCCAGGGATTGCCTTTTCTAGAGTAAATTTTTCAAAAATTAATTTTTTTGCTGTCGCAAATTTTAATTACGCCAGGGATTGCCTTTTCTATAGTAAATTTTTCAAAAAATAGTTTTCTACTGTCGCAAATTTTAATTGGGCCAGGGATTGCCTTTTCTACAGTAAATTTTTCAAAAAATAACTTTTTACTGTCGCAAATTTTAATTACGCCAGGGATTGCCTTTTCTATAGTAAATTTTGCAAAAAATAATTTTTCACTGTCACAAATTTTAAATACGCCAGGGATTGCCTTTTCTATAGTAATTTTTCAAAAAATAATTTTTTACTGTCGCAAATTATAATTGCGCCAGGGATTGCCTTTTCTATAGTAAATTTTTCAAAAATTAATTTTTTACTGTCGCAAATTTTAATTGCGCCAGGGATTGCCTTTTCTATAGTAAATTATTCAAAAAATAATTTTTTACTGTCGCAAATTTTAACTGCGCCAGGGATTACCTTTTATATAGTAAATTTTTCAAAAATTAATTTTTTACTGTCGAAAATTTTAATTGCGCCAGGGATTGCCTTTTCTATTGTAGCAAATTTTAATTGCGCCAGGGATTGCCTTTTCTATAGTAAATTTCTCAAAAATTACTTTTTTACTGTCGCAAATTTTAATTGCGCCAGGGATTGCCTTTTCTATAGAAAATTATTCAAAAAATAATTTTTTACTGTCGCAAATTTTAATTGCGCCAGGGATTGCCTTTTCTATAGTAAATTTTTCAAAAATTAATTTTTTTGCTGTCGCAAATTTTAATTACGCCAGGGATTGCCTTTTCTATAGTAAATTTTTCAAAAAATAATTTTCTACTGTCGCAAATTTTTATTGCGCCAGGGATTGCCTTTTCTACAGTAAATTTTTCAAAAAATTACTTTTTACTGTCGCAAATTTTAATTACGCCAGGGATTGCTTTTTCTATAGTAAATTTTGCAAAAAATAATTTTTTACTGTCGCAAATTTTAATTGCGCCAGGGATTGCCTTTTCTATAGTAAATTTTTCAAAAATTAATTTTTTACTGTCGCCAAATTTTAAATACGCCAGGGATTGCCTCTTCTATAGTAAATTTTTCAAATATTAATTTTTTACTATCGCAAATTTTAATTGCGCCAGGGATTGCCTTTACTATAGTTAATTATTCAAAAAATAATTTTTTACTGTCGCACATTTTAATTGGACCAGGGTTTGCCTTTTCTACAGTAAATTTTTCAAAAAATAATTTTTTACTGTCGCAAATTTTAAATACGCCAGGGATTGCCTTTTCTATAGTAAATTATTCAAAAAATAATTTTTTACTGTCGCAAATTTTAACTGCGCCAGGGATTGCCTTTTCTATAGCAAATTATTCAAAAAATAATTTTTTACTGTCGCAAATTATAATTGCGCCAGGGATTGCCTTTTCTATAGTAAATTTTTCAAAAATTAATTTTTTACTGTCGCAAATTTTAATTGCGCCAGGGATTGCCTTTTTTATAGTAAATTATTCAAAAAATAATTTTTTACTGTCGCAAATTTTAATTGCGCCAGGGATTGCCTTTTCTATAGTAAATTTTTCAAAAAATAAATTTTTCCTGTCGGAAATTTTAAATACGCCAGGGATTGCCTTTTCTATAGTAAATTATTCAAAAACTAATTTTTTACTGTCGCAAATTTTAATTACGCCAGGGATTGCCTTTTCTATAGTAAATTTTTCAAAAATTAATTTTTACTGTCGAAAATTTTAATTACGCCAGGGATTGCCTTTTCTATAGTAAATTTTTCAAAAAATAATTTTCTACTGTCGCAAATTTTAATTGCGCCAGGGATTGCCTTTTCTATAGTAAATTTTTCAAAAATTAATTTTTTACTGTCGCAAATTTTAATTGCGCCAGGGTTTGCCTTTTCTATAGTAAATTTTTCAAAAAATAATTTTTTACTGTCGCAAATTTTAATTGCGCCAGGGATTGCCTTTTCTATAGTAAATTTTTCAAAAAATAATTTTTTACTGTCGGAAATTTTAAATACGCCAGGGATTGCCTTTTCTATATTAAATTATTCAAAAAATAATTTTTTACTGTCGCAAATTTTAATTGCATCAGGGATTACCTTTTCTATAGTAAATTTTTCAAAAATTAATTTTTTACTGTCGAAAATTTTAATTACGCCAGGGATTGCCTTTTCTATAGTAAATTTTTCAAAAAATAATTTTCTACTGTCGCAAGTTTTAATTGCGCCAGGGATTGCCTTTTCTATAGTAAATTTTTCAAAAATTAATTTTTTACTGTCGCGCATTTTAATTGGTCCAGGGATTGTCTTTTCTACAGTAAATTTTTCAAAAAATAATTTTTTACTGTCGCAAATTTTAATTGCGCCAGGGATTGCCTTTTCTATAGTAAATTTTGCAAAAAATAATTTTTTACTGTCGCAAATTTTAATTGCACCAGGGATTGCCTTTTCTATAGTAAATTATTCAAAAAATAATTTTTTACTGTCGCAAATTTTAATTGGGCCAGGGATTGCCTTTTCTATAGTAAATTTTTCAAAAAATAAATTTTTACTGTCGGAAATTTTAAATACGCCAGGGATTGCCTTTTCTATAGTAAATTATTCAAAAAATAATTTTTTACTGTCGCAAATTTTAATTGCCCAGGGATTACCTTTTCTATAGTAAATTTTTCAAAAATTAATTTTTACTGTCGAAAATTTTAATTACGCCAGGGATTGCCTTTTCTATAGTAAATTTTTCAAAAAATAATTTTCTACTGTCGCAAATTTTAATTGCGCCAGGTATTGCCTTTTCTATAGTAAATTTTTCAAAAATTAATTTTTTACTGTCGCAAATTTTAATTGCGCCAGGGTTTGCCTTTTCTATAGTAAATTTTTCAAAAAATAATTTTTTACTGTCGCAAATTTTAATTGCGCCAGGGATTGCCTTTTCTATAGTAAATTTTTCAAAAAATAATTTTTTACTGTCGGAAATTTTAAATACGCCAGGGATTGCCTTTTCTATATTAAATTATTCAAAAAATAATTTTTACTGTCGCAAATTTTAATTGCGCCAGGGATTACCTTTTCTATAGTAAATTTTTCAAAAATTAATTTTTTACTGTCGAAAATTTTAATTACGCCAGGGATTGCCTTTTCTATAGTAAATTTTTCAAAAAATAATTTTCTACTCTCGCAAATTTTAATTGCGCCAGGGATTGCCTTTTCTATAGTAAATTTTTCAAAAACTAATTTTTTAATGTCGCAAATTTTAACTGCGCCAAGGATTGCCTTTTCTATAGTAAATTATTCAAAAAATAATTTTTTACTGTCGCAAATTATAATTGCGCCAGGGATTGCCTTTTCTATAGTAAATTTTTCAAAAATTAATTTTTTACTGTCGCAAATTTTAATTGTGCCAGGGATTGCCTTTTTTATAGTAAATTATTCAAAAAATAATTTTTTACTGTCGCAAATTTTAATTGCGCCAGGGATTGCCTTTTCTATAGTAAATTTTTCAAAAAATAAATTTTTCCTGTCGGAAATTTTAAATACGCCAGGGATTGCCTTTTCTATAGTAAATTATTCAAAAACTAATTTTTTACTGTCGCAAATTTTAATTACGCCAGGGATTGCCTTTTCTATAGTAAATTTTTCAAAAAATAATTTTTTACTGTCGCAAATTTTAAATACGCCAGGGATTGCCTCTTCTATAGTAAATTTTGCAAAAAATAATTTTTTACTGTCGCAAATTTTAATTGCGCCAGGGATTGCCTTTTCTATAGTAAATTTTTCAAAAATTAATTTTTTACTGTCGCCAAATTTTAAATACGCCAGGGATTGCCTCTTCTATAGTAAATTTTTCAAATATTAATTTTTTACTATCGCAAATTTTAATTGCGCCAGGGATTGCCTTTACTATAGTTAATTATTCAAAAAATAATTTTTTACTTTCGCACATTTTAATTGGTCCAGGGATTGCCTTTTCTACAGTAAATTTTTCAAAAAATATTTTTTTACTGTCGCAAATTTTAATTGCGCCAGGTATTGCCTTTTCTATAGTAAATTTTGCAAAAAATAATTTTTTACTGTCGCAAATTTTAATTGCGCCAGGGATTGCCTTTTCTATAGTAAATTATTCAAAAAATAATTTTTTACTGTCGCAAATTTTAATTGCGCCAGGGATTGCCTTTTCTATAGTAAATTTTTCAAAAAATAAATTTTTACTGTCGGAAATTTTAATTGCGCCAGGGATTACCTTTTCTATAGTAAATTTTTCAAAAATTAATTTTTACTGTCGAAAATTTTAATTACGCCAGGGATTGCCTTTTCTATAGTAAATTTTTCAAAAAATAATTTTCTACTGTCGCAAATTTTAATTGCGCCAGGGATTGCCTTTTCTATAGTAAATTTTGCAAAAAATAATTTTTTACTGTCGCAAATTTTAATTGCACCAGGTATTGCCTTTTCTATAGTAAATTATTCAAAAAATAATTTTTTACTGTCGCAAATTTTAATTGCGCCAGGGATTGCCTTTTCTATAGTAAATTTTTCAAAAAATAAATTTTTACTGTCGGAAATTTTAAATACGCCAGGGATTGCCTTTTCTATAGTAAATTATTCAAAAAATAATTTTTTACTGTCGCAAATTTTAATTGCGCCAGGGATTACCTTTTCTATAGTAAATTTTTCAAAAATTAATTTTTACTGTCGAAAATTTTAATTACGCCAGGGATTGCCTTTTCTATAGTAAATTTTTCAAAAAATAATTTTCTACTGTCGCAAATTTTAATTGCGCCAGGGATTGCCTTTTCTATAGTAAATTTTTCAAAAATTAATTTTTTACTGTCGCAAATTTTAATTGCGCCAGGGATTGCCTTTTCTATAGTAAATTTTTCAAAAAATAATTTTTTACTGTCGCAAATTTTAATTGCGCCAGGGATTGCCTTTTCTATAGTAAATTTTTCAAAAAATAATTTTTTACTGTCGGAAATTTTAAATACGCCAGGGATTGCCTTTTCTATATTAAATTATTCAAAAAATAATTTTTTACTGTCGCAAATTTTAATTGCGCCAGGGATTACCTTTTCTATAGTAAATTTTTCAAAAATTAATTTTTTACTGTCGAAAATTTTAATTACGCCAGGGATTGCCTTTTCTATAGTAAATTTTTCAAAAAATAATTTTCTACTGTCGCAAATTTTAATTGCGCCAGGGATTGCCTTTTCTATAGTAAATTTTTCAAAAATTAATTTTTTACTGTCGCAAATTTTAACTCCGCCAGGGATTGCCTTTTCTATAGTAAATTATTCAAAAAATAATTTTTTACTGTCGCAAATTATAATTGCGCCAGCGATTGCCTTTTCTATAGTAAATTTTTCAAAAATTAATTTTTTACTGTCGCAAATTTTAATTGCGCCAGGGATTGCCTTTTTTATAGTAAATTATTCAAAAAATAATTTTTTACTGTCGCAAATTTTAATTGCGCCAGGGATTGCCTTTTCTATAGTAAATTTTTCAAAAAATAATTTTTTACTGTCGCAAATTTTAATTACGCCAGGGATTGCCTTTTCTATAGTAAATTATTCAAAAACTAATTTTTTACTGTCGCAAATTTTAATTACGCCAGGGATTGCCTTTTCTATAGTAAATTTTTCAAAAAATAATTTTTTACTGTCGAAAATTTTAAATACGCCAGGGATTGCCTTTTCTATAGTAAATTTTGCAAAAAATAATTTTTTACTGTCGCAAAATTTAATTGCGCCAGGGATTGCCTTTTCTATAGTAAATTTTTCAATAATTAATTTTTTTGCTGTCGCCAAATTTTAAATACGCCAGGGATTGCCTCTTCTATAGTAAATTTTTCAAATATTAACTTTTTACTATCGCAAATTTTAATTGCGCCAGGGATTGCCTTTTCTATAGTAAATTTTTCAAAAAATAATTTTTTACTGTCGCAAATTTTAATTACGCCAGGGATTGCCTTTTCTATAGTAAATTATTCAAAAACTAATTTTTTACTGTCGCAAATTTTAATTACGCCAGGGATTGCCTTTTCTATAGTAAATTTTTCAAAAAATAATTTTTTACTGTCGCAAATTTTAAATACGCCAGGGATTGCCTTTTCTATAGTAATTTTTGCAAAATTAATTTTTTACTGTCGCAAATTTTAATTGCGCCAGGGATTGCCTTTTCTATAGTAAATTTTTCAAAAATTAATTTTTTACTGTCGCCAAATTTTAAATACGCCAGGGATTGCCTCTTCTATAGTAAATTTTTCAAATATTAATTTTTTACTATCGCAAATTTTAATTGCGCCAGGGATTGCCTTTACTATAGTTAATTATTCAAAAAATAATTTTTTACTTTCGCACATTTTAATTGGTCCAGGGATTGCCTTTTCTACAGTAAATTTTTCAAAAAATAATTTTTTACTGTCGCAAATTTTAATTGCGCCAGGGATTGCCTTTTCTATAGTAAATTTTTCAAAAAATAATTTTTTACTGTCGGAAATTTTAAATACGCCAGGGATTGCCTTTTCTATATTAAATTATTCAAAAAATAATTTTTTACTGTCGCAAATTTTAATTGCGCCAGGGATTACCTTTTCTATAGTAAATTTTTCAAAAATTAATTTTTTACTGTCGAAAATTTTAATTACGCCAGGGATTGCCTTTTCTATAGTAAATTTTTCAAAAAATAATTTTCTACTGTCGCAAATTTTAATTGCGCCAGGGATTGCCTTTTCTATAGTAAATTTTTCAAAAATTAATTTTTTACTGTCGCAAATTTTAACTGCGCCAGGGATTGCCTTTTCTATAGTAAATTATTCAAAAAATAATTTTTTACTGTCGCAAATTATAATTGCGCCAGCGATTGCCTTTTCTATAGTAAATTTTTCAAAAATTAATTTTTTACTGTCGCAAATTTTAATTGCGCCAGGGATTGCCTTTTTTATAGTAAATTATTCAAAAAATAATTTTTTACTGTCGCAAATTTTAATTGCGCCAGGGATTGCCTTTTCTATAGTAAATTTTTCAAAAAATAATTTTTTACTGTCGCAAATTTTAATTACGCCAGGGATTGCCTTTTCTATAGTAAATTATTCAAAAACTAATTTTTTACTGTCGCAAATTTTAATTACGCCAGGGATTGCCTTTTCTATAGTAAATTTTTCAAAAAATAATTTTTTACTGTCGAAAATTTTAAATACGCCAGGGATTGCCTTTTCTATAATAAATTTTGCAAAAAATAATTTTTTACTGTCGCAAATTTTAATTGCGCCAGGGATTGCCTTTTCTATAGTAAATTTTTCAATAATTAATTTTTTACTGTCGCCAAATTTTAAATACGCCAGGGATTGCCTCTTCTATAGTAAATTTTTCAAATATTAATTTTTTACTATCGCAAATTTTAATTGCGCCAGGGATTGCCTTTTCTATAGTAAATTTTTCAAAAAATAATTTTTTACTGTCGCAAATTTTAATTACGCCAGGGATTGCCTTTTCTATAGTAAATTATTCAAAAACTAATTTTTTTACTGTCGCAAATTTTAATTACGCCAGGGATTGCCTTTTCTATAGTAAATTTTTCAAAAATAATTTTTTACTGTCGCAAATTTTAAATACGCCAGGGATTGCCTTTTCTATAGTAATTTTTGCAAAAAATAATTTTTTACTGTCGCAAATTTTAATTGCGCCAGGGATTGCCTTTTCTATAGTAAATTTTTCAAAAATTAATTTTTTACTGTCGCCAAATTTTAAATACGCCAGGGATTGCCTCTTCTATAGTAAATTTTTCAAATATTAATTTTTTACTATCGCAAATTTTAATTGCGCCAGGGATTGCCTTTACTATAGTTAATTATTCAAAAAATAATTTTTTACTTTCGCACATTTTAATTGGTCCAGGGATTGCCTTTTCTACAGTAAATTTTTCAAAAAATAATTTTTTACTGTCGCAAATTTTAATTGCGCCAGGGATTGCCTTTTCTACAGTAAATTTTTCAAAAATTAATTTTTTACTGTCGCAAATTTTAATTGCGCCAGGGATTGCCTTTTCTATAGTAAATTATTCAAAAACTAATTTTTTACTGTCGCAAATTTTAATTACGCCAGGGATTGCCTTTTCTATAGTAAATTTTTCAAAAAATAATTTTTTACTGTCGAAAATTTTAAATACGCCAGGGATTGCCTTTTCTATAATAAATTTTGCAAAAAATAATTTTTTACTGTCGCAAATTTTAATTGCGCCAGGGATTGCCTTTTCTATAGTAAATTTTTCAATAATTAATTTTTTACTGTCGCCAAATTTTAAATACGCCAGGGATTGCCTCTTCTATAGTAAATTTTTCAAATATTAATTTTTTACTATCGCAAATTTTAATTGCGCCAGGGATTGCCTTTTCTATAGTAAATTTTTCAAAAAATAATTTTTTACTGTCGCAAATTTTAATTACGCCAGGGATTGCCTTTTCTATAGTAAATTATTCAAAAACTAATTTTTTACTGTCGCAAATTTTAATTACGCCAGGGATTGCCTTTTCTATAGTAAATTTTTCAAAAAATAATTTTTTACTGTCGCAAATTTTAAATACGCCAGGGATTGCCTTTTCTATAGTAATTTTTGCAAAAAATAATTTTTTACTGTCGCAAATTTTAATTGCGCCAGGGATTGCCTTTTCTATAGTAAATTTTTCAAAAATTAATTTTTTACTGTCGCCAAATTTTAAATACGCCAGGGATTGCCTCTTCTATAGTAAATTTTTCAAATATTAATTTTTTACTATCGCAAATTTTAATTGCGCCAGGGATTGCCTTTACTATAGTTAATTATTCAAAAAATAATTTTTTACTTTCGCACATTTTAATTGGTCCAGGGATTGCCTTTTCTACAGTAAATTTTTCAAAAAATAATTTTTTACTGTCGCAAATTTTAATTGCGCCAGGGATTGCCTTTTCTACAGTAAATTTTTCAAAAAATAATTTTTTACTGTCGCAAATTTTAATTGCGCCAGGGATTGCCTTTTCTATAGTAAATTTTGCAAAAAATAATTTTTTACTGTCGCAAATTTTAATTGCGCCAGGGATTGCCTTTTCTATAGTAAATTATTCAAAAAATAATTTTTTACTGTCGCAAATTTTAATTGCGCCAGGGATTGCCTTTCCTATAGTAAATTTTTCAAAAAATAAATTTTTACTGTCGGAAATTTTAAATACGCCAGGCATTGCCTTTTCTATAGTAAATTATTCAAAAAATAATTTTTTACTGTCGCAAATTTTAATTGCGCCAGGGATTACCTTTTCTATAGTAAATTTTTCAAAAATTAATTTTTACTGTCGAAAATTTTAATTACGCCAGGGATTGCCTTTTCTATAGTAAATTTTTCAAAAAATAATTTTCTACTGTCGCAAATTTTAATTGCGCCAGGGATTGCCTTTTCTATAGTAAATTTTTCAAAAATTAATTTTTTACTGTCGCAAATTTTAATTGCGCCAGGGATTGCCTTTTCTATAGTAAATTATTCAAAAAATAATTTTTTACTGTCGCAAATTTTAATTGCGCCAGGGATTGCCTTTTCTATAGTAAATTTTTCAAAAATTAATTTTTTTGCTGTCGCAAATTTTAATTACGCCAGGGATTGCCTTTTCTATAGTAAATTTTTCAAAAAATAATTTTCTACTGTCGCAAATTTTAATTGCGCCAGGGATTGCCTTTTCTACAGTAAATTTTTCAGAAAATAACTTTTTACTGTCGCAAATTTTAATTACGCCAGGGATTGCCTTTTCTATAGTAAATTTTGCAAAAAATAATTTTTTTATGTCGCAAATTTTAAATACGCCAGGGATTGCCTTTTCTATAGTAAATTTTTCAAAAAATAATTTTTTACTATCGCAAATTTTAATTGCGCCAGGGATTGCCTTTACTATAGTTAATTATTCAAAAAATAATTTTTTACTTTCGCACATTTTAATTGGTCCAGGGATTGCCTTTTCTACAGTAAATTTTTCAAAAAATAATTTTTTACTGTCGCAAATTTTAATTGCGCCAGGGATTGCCTTTTCTATAGTAAATTTTGCAAAAAATAATTTTTTACTGTCGCAAATTTTAATTGCGCCAGGGATTGCCTTTTCTATAGTAAATTATTCAAAAAATAATTTTTTACTGTCGCTAATTTTAATTGCGCCAGGGATTGCCTTTTCTATAGTAAATTTTTCAAAAAATAAATTTTTACTGTCGGAAATTTTAATTGCGCCAGGGATTACCTTTTCTATAGTAAATTTTTCAAAATTAATTTTTACTGTCGAAAATTTTAATTACGCCAGGGATTGCCTTTTCTATAGTAAATTTTTCAAAAAATAATTTTCTACTGTCGCAAATTTTAATTGCGCCAGGGATTGCCTTTTCTATAGTAAATTTTGCAAAAAATAATTTTTTACTGTCGCAAATTTTAATTGCACCAGGTATTGCCTTTTCTATAGTAAATTATTCAAAAAATAATTTTTTACTGTCGCAAATTTTAATTGCGCCAGGGATTGCCTTTTCTATAGTAAATTTTTCAAAAAATAAATTTTTACTGTCGGAAATTTTAAATACGCCAGGGATTGCCTTTTCTATAGTAAATTATTCAAAACATAATTTTTTACTGTCGCAAATTTTAATTGCGCCAGGGATTACCTTTTCTATAGTAAATTTTTCAAAAATTAATTTTTACTGTCGAAAATTTTAATTACGCCAGGGATTGCCTTTTCTATAGTAAATTTTTCAAAAAATAATTTTCTACTGTCGCAAATTTTAATTGCGCCAGGGATTGCCTTTTCTATAGTAAATTTTTCAAAAATTAATTTTTTACTGTCGCAAATTTTAATTGCGCCAGGGATTGCCTTTTCTATAGTAAATTTTTCAAAAAATAATTTTTTACTGTCGCAAATTTTAATTGCGCCAGGGATTGCCTTTTCTATAGTAAATTTTTCAAAAAATAATTTTTTACTGTCGGAAATTTTAAATACGCCAGGGATTGCCTTTTCTATATTAAATTATTCAAAAAATAATTTTTTACTGTCGCAAATTTTAATTGCGCCAGGGATTACCTTTTCTATAGTAAATTTTTCAAAATTAATTTTTTACTGTCGAAAATTTTAATTACGCCAGGGATTGCCTTTTCTATAGTAAATTTTTCAAAAAATAATTTTCTACTGTCGCAAATTTTAATTGCGCCAGGGATTGCCTTTTCTATAGTAAATTTTTCAAAAATTAATTTTTTACTGTCGCAAATTTTAACTGCGCCAGGGATTGCCTTTTCTATAGTAAATTATTCAAAAAATAATTTTTTACCGTCGCAAATTATAATTGCGCCAGCGATTGCCTTTTCTATAGTAAATTTTTCAAAAATTAATTTTTTACTGTCGCAAATTTTAATTGCGCCAGGGATTGCCTTTTTTATAGTAAATTATTCAAAAAATAATTTTTTACTGTCGCAAATTTTAATTGCGCCAGGGATTGCCTTTTCTATAGTAAATTTTTCAAAAAATAATTTTTTACTGTCGCAAATTTTAATTACGCCAGGGATTGCCTTTTCTATAGTAAATTATTCAAAAACTAATTTTTTACTGTCGCAAATTTTAATTACGCCAGGGATTGCCTTTTCTATAGTAAATTTTTCAAAAAATAATTTTTTACTGTCGAAAATTTTAAATACGCCAGGGATTGCCTTTTCTATAGTAAATTTTGCAAAAAATAATTTTTTACTGTCGCAAATTTTAATTGCGCCAGGGATTGCCTTTTCTATAGTAAATTTTTCAATAATTAATTTTTTACTGTCGCCAAATTTTAAATACGCCAGGGATTGCCTCTTCTATAGTAAATTTTTCA
>CAWVNZ010001743.1:0-110245 GCA_963930735.1 Dioctria linearis | reverse complement strand
TAGAAAATTATTTTTTGAATAATTTACTGTAGAAAAGGCAATCCCTGGCGAAATTAAAATTTGCGACAGTACAAAATTATTTTTTGAATAATTTACTATAGAAAAGGCAATCCCTGGGATATTTAAAATTTGCGACAGTAAAAAATTATTTTTTGAATAATTTACTATAGAAAAGGCAATCCCTGGCGTAATTAAAATTTGCGACAGTAGAAAATTATTTTTTGAATAATTTACTATAGAAAAGGCAATCCCTGGAGTATTTAAAATTTGCGACAGTATAAAATTAATTTTTGAAAAATTTACTATATAAAAGGCAATCGCTGTCGTAATTAACATTTGCGACAGTAGAAAATTATTTTTTGAATAATTTACTGTAGAAAAGGCAATCCCTGGCGCAATTAAAACTTGCGATAGTAAAAAATTATTTTTTGAATAATTTACTATAGCAAAGGCAATCCCTGGCGTAATTAAAATTTGCGACAGTAAAAAATTAGTTTTTGCAAAATTTACTATAGAAAAGGCAATCCCTGGCGCACTTAAAATTTGCGACAGTAGAAAATTATTTTTTGAATAATTTACTATAGAAAAGGCAATCCCTGGCGTAATTAAAATTTGCGACAGTAGAAAATTATTTTTTGAATAATTTACTGTAGAAAAGGCAATCCCTGGCGTAATTAAAATTTGCGACAGTAGAAAATTATTTTTTGAATAATTTACTATAGAAAAGGCAATCCCTGGCGCAATTAAAATTTGCGACAGTAAAAAATTATTTTTTGCAAAATTTACTATAGAAAAGGCAATCCCTGGCGCAATTAAGTTTTGCGACAGTATAAAATTAATTTTTGAAAAATTTACTATAGAAAAGGCAATCCCTGGCGTAATTAAAATTTGCGACAGTAAAAAATTATTTTTTGAATAATTTACTATAGAAAAGGCAATCCCTGGCGTTATTAAAATTTGCGACAGTAGAAAATTATTTTTTGAATAATTTACTATAGAAAAGGCAATCCCTGGTGGATTTGAAATTTGCGACAGTAAAAAATTATTTTTTGAATAATTTACTATAGAAAAGGCAATCCCTGGGATATTTAAAATTTGCGACAGTAAAAAATTATTTTTTGAATAATTTACTATAGAAAAGGCAATCCCTGGCGTAATTAAAATTTGCGACAGTAGAAAATTATTTTTTGAATAATTTACTATAGAAAAGGCAATCCCTGGCGTATTTAAAATTTGCGACAGTATAAAATTAATTTTTGAAAAATTTACTATATAAAAGGCAATCGCTGGCGTAATTAACATTTGCGACAGTAGAAAATTATTTTTTGAATAATTTACTGTAGAAAAGGCAATCCCTGGCGCAATTAAAACTTGCGATAGTAAAAAATTATTTTTTGAATAATTTACTATAGAAAAGGAAATCCCTGGCGTAATTAAAATTTGCGACAGTAAAAAATTATTTTTTGCAAAATTTACTATAGAAAAGGCAATCCCTGGCGCACTTAAAATTTGCGACAGTAGAAAATTATTTTTTGAATAATTTACTATAGAAAAGGCAATCCCTGGCGTAATTAAAATTTGCGACAGTATAAAATTATTTTTTGAATAATTTACTATAGAAAAGGCAATCCCTGGCGTAATTAAAATTTGCGACAGTAGAAAATTATTTTTTGAATAATTTCCTATAGAAAAGGCAATCCCTGGCGTATTTAAAATTTGCGACAGTATAAAATTAATTATTGAAAAATTTACTATATAAAAGGCAATCCCTGGCGTAATTAAAATTTGCGACAGTAGAAAATTATTTTTTGAATAATTTACTGTAGAAAAGGCAATCCCTGGCGTAATTAAAATTTGCGACAGTAGAAAATTATTTTTTGAATAATTTACTATAGAAAAGGCAATCCCTGGCATAATTAAAATTTGCGACAGTATAAAATTATTTTTTGAATAATTTACTATAGAAAAGGCAATCCCTGGCGTAATTAAAATTTGCGACAGTAGAAAATTATTTTTTGAATAATTTTACTATAGAAAAGGCAATCCCTGGCGCAATTAAAATTTGCGACAGTATAAAATTATTTTTTGAATAATTTACTATATAAAAGGCAATCCCTGGCGTAATTAAAATTTGCGACAGTAGAAAATTATTTTTTGAATAATTTACTGTAGAAAAGGAATCCCTGGCGTAATTAAAATTTGCGACAGTAGAAAATTATTTTTTGAATAATTTACTATAGAAAAGGCAATCCCTGGCGTAATTAAAATTTGCGACAGTATAAAATTATTTTTTGAATAATTTACTATAGAAAAGGCAATCCCTGGCGTAATTAAAATTTGCGACAGTAGAAAATTATTTTTTGAATAATTTACTATAGAAAAGGCAATCCCTGGCGCAATTAAAATTTGTGACAGTATAAAATTATTTTTTGAATTATTTACTATAGAAAAGGCAATCCCTGGCGTAATTAAAATTTGCAACAGTATAAGATTATTTTTTGAATAATTTACTATAGAAAAGGCAATCCCTGGCGCACTTAAAATTTGCGACAGTAGAAAATTAATTTTTGAAAAATTTACTATAGAAAAGGCAATCCCTTGCGTAATTAAAATTTGCGACAGTAGAAAATTATTTTTTGAATAATTTACTGTAGAAAAGGCAATCCCTGGCGTAATTAAAATTTGCGACAGTAGAAAATTATTTTTTGAATAATTTACTATAGAAAAGGCAATCCCTGGGATATTTAAAATTTGCGACAGTAAAAAATTATTTTTTGAATAATTTACTATAGAAAAGGCAATCCCTGGCGTAATTAAAATTTGCGACAGTAGAAAATTATTTTTTGAATAATTTACTATAGAAAAGGCAATCCCTGGCGTATTTAAAATTTGCGACAGTATAAAATTAATTTTGAAAAATTTACTATATAAAAGGCAATCCCTGGCGTAATTAAAATTTGCGACAGTAGAAAATTATTTTTTGAATAATTTACTGTAGAAAAGGCGCAATCCCTGGCGTAATTAAAATTTGCGACAGTAGAAAATTATTTTTTGAATAATTTACTATAGAAAAGGCAATCGCTGGCGTAATTAACATTTGCGACAGTAGAAAATTATTTTTTGAATAATTTACTGTAGAAAAGGCAATCCCTGGCGCAATTAAAACTTGCGATAGTAAAAAATTATTTTTTGAATAATTTACTATAGAAAAGGCAATCCCTGGCGTAATTAAAATTTGCGACAGTAAAAAATTATTTTTTGCAAAATTTACTATAGAAAAGGCAATCCCTGGCGCACTTAAAATTTGCGACAGTAGAAAATTATTTTTTGAATAATTTACTATAGAAAAGGCAATCCCTGGCGTAATTAAAATTTGCGACAGTAGAAAATTATTTTTTGAATAATTTACTGTAGAAAAGGCAATCCCTGGCGTAATTAAAATTTGCGACAGTAGAAAATTATTTTTTGAATAATTTACTATAGAAAAGGCAATCCCTGGCGCAATTAAATTTGCGACAGTAAAAAATTATTTTTTGCAAAATTTACTATAGAAAAGGCAATCCCTGGCGCAATTAAGATTTGCGACAGTATAAAATTAATTTTTGAAAAATTTACTATAGAAAAGGCAATCCCTGGCGTAATTAAAATTTGCGACAGTAAAAAATTATTTTTTGAATAATTTACTATAGAAAAGGCAATCCCTGGCGCAATTAAAATTTGTGACAGTATAAAATTATTTTTTGAATTATTTACTATAGAAAAGGCAATCCCTGGCGTAATTAAAATTTGCAACAGTATAAAATTATTTTTTGAATAATTTACTATAGAAAAGGCAATCCCTGGCGCACTTAAAATTTGCGACAGTAGAAAATTAATTTTTGAAAAATTTACTATAGAAAAGGCAATCCCTTGCGTAATTAAAATTTGCGACAGTAGAAAATTATTTTTTGAATAATTTACTGTAGAAAAGGCAATCCCTGGCGCAATTAAAATTTGTGACAGTATAAAATTATTTTTTGAATTATTTACTATAGAAAAGGCAATCCCTGGCGTAATTAAAATTTGCAACAGTATAAGATTATTTTTTGAATAATTTACTATAGAAAAGGCAATCCCTGGCGTAATTAAAATTTGCGACAGTAGAAAATTATTTTTTGAATAATTTCCTATAGAAAAGGCAATCCCTGGCGTATTTAAAATTTGCGACAGTATAAAATTAATTATTGAAAAATTTACTATATAAAAGGCAATCCCTGGCGTAATTAAAATTTGCGACAGTAGAAAATTATTTTTTGAATAATTTACTGTAGAAAAGGCAATCCCTGGCGTAATTAAAATTTGCGACAGTAGAAAATTATTTTTTGAATAATTTACTATAGAAAAGGCAATCCCTGGCATAATTAAAATTTGCGACAGTATAAAATTATTTTTTGAATAATTTACTATAGAAAAGGCAATCCCTGGCGTAATTAAAATTTGCGACAGTAGAAAATTATTTTTTGAATAATTTACTATAGAAAAGGCAATCCCTGGCGCAATTAAAATTTGCGACAGTATAAAATTATTTTTTGAATAATTTACTATATAAAAGGCAATCCCTGGCGTAATTAAAATTTGCGACAGTAGAAAATTATTTTTTGAATAATTTACTGTAGAAAAGGAATCCCTGGCGTAATTAAAATTTGCGACAGTAGAAAATTATTTTTTGAATAATTTCCTATAGAAAAGGCAATCCCTGGCGTATTTAAAATTTGCGACAGTATAAAATTAATTATTGAAAAATTTACTATATAAAAGGCAATCCCTGGCGTAATTAAAATTTGCGACAGTAGAAAATTATTTTTTGAATAATTTACTGTAGAAAAGGCAATCCCTGGCGTAATTAAAATTTGCGACAGTAGAAAATTATTTTTTGAATAATTTACTATAGAAAAGGCAATCCCTGGCATAATTAAAATTTGCGACAGTATAAAATTATTTTTGAATAATTTACTATATAAAAGGCAATCCCTGGCGTAATTAAAATTTGCGACAGTAGAAAATTATTTTTTGAATAATTTACTATAGAAAAGGCAATCCCTGGCGCAATTAAAATTTGCGACAGTATAAAATTATTTTTTGAATAATTTACTATATAAAAGGCAATCCCTGGCGTAATTAAAATTTGCGACAGTAGAAAATTATTTTTTGAATAATTTACTGTAGAAAAGGAATCCCTGGCGTAATTAAAATTTGCGACAGTAGAAAATTATTTTTTGAATAATTTACTATAGAAAAGGCAATCCCTGGCGTAATTAAAATTTGCGACAGTATAAATTTATTTTTTGAATAATTTACTATAGAAAAGGCAATCCCTGGCGTAATTAAAATTTGCGACAGTAGAAAATTATTTTTGAATAATTTACTATAGAAAAGGCAATCCCTGGCGCAATTAAAATTTGTGACAGTATAAAATTATTTTTTGAATTATTTACTATAGAAAAGGCAATCCCTGGCGTAATTAAAATTTGCAACAGTATAAAATTATTTTTTGAATAATTTACTATAGAAAAGGCAATCCCTGGCGCACTTAAAATTTGCGACAGTAGAAAATTAATTTTTGAAAAATTTACTATAGAAAAGGCAATCCCTTGCGTAATTAAAATTTGCGACAGTAGAAAATTATTTTTTGAATAATTTACTGTAGAAAAGGCAATCCCTGGCGTAATTAAAATTTGCGACAGTAGAAAATTATTTTTTGAATAATTTACTATAGAAAAGGCAATCCCTGGGATATTTAAAATTTGCGACAGTAAAAAATTATTTTTTGAATAATTTACTATAGAAAAGGCAATCCCTGGCGTAATAAAAATTTGCGACAGTAGAAAATTATTTTTTGAATAATTTACTATAGAAAAGGCAATCCCTGGCGTATTTAAAATTTGCGACAGTATAAAATTAATTTTTGAAAAATTTACTATATAAAAGGCAATCCCTGGCGTAATTAAAATTTGCGACAGTAGAAAATAATTTTTTGAATAATTTACTGTAGAAAAGGCAATCCCTGGCGTAATTAAAATTTGCGACAGTAGAAAATTATTTTTTGAATAATTTACTATAGAAAAGGCAATCGCTGGCGTAATTAACATTTGCGACAGTAGAAAATTATTTTTTGAATAATTTACTGTAGAAAAGGCAATCCCTGGCGCAATTAAAACTTGCGATAGTAAAAAATTATTTTTTGAATAATTTACTATAGAAAAGGCAAATCCCTGGCGTAATTAAAATTTGCGACAGTAAAAAATTATTTTTTGCAAAATTTACTATAGAAAAGGCAATCCCTGGCGCACTTAAAATTTGCGACAGTAGAAAATTATTTTTTGAATAATTTACTATAGAAAAGGCAATCCCTGGCGTAATTAAAATTTGCGACAGTAGAAAATTATTTTTTGAATAATTTACTGTAGAAAAGGCAATCCCTGGCGTAATTAAAATTTGCGACAGTAGAAAATTATTTTTTGAATAATTTACTATAGAAAAGGCAATCCCTGGCGCAATTAAAATTTGCGACAGTAAAAAATTATTTTTTTGCAAAATTTACTATAGAAAAGGCAATCCCTGGCGCAATTAAGATTTGCGACAGTATAAAATTAATTTTTGAAAAATTTACTATAGAAAAGGCAATCCCTGGCGTAATTAAAATTTGCGACAGTAAAAAATTATTTTTTGAATAATTTACTATAGAAAAGGCAATCCCTGGCGTAATTAAAATTTGCGACAGTAGAAAATTATTTTTTGAATAATTTACTATAGAAAAGGCAATCCCTGGCGTATTTAAAATTTGCGACAGTATAAAATTAATTTTTGAAAAATTTACTATATAAAAGGCAATCGCTGGCGTAATTAAAATTTGCGACAGTAGAAAATTATTTTTTGAATAATTTACTGTAGAAAAGGCAATCCCTGGCGTAATTAAAATTTGCGACAGTAGAAAATTATTTTTTGAATAATTTACTATAGAAAAGGCAATCCCTGGCGTATTTAAAATTTGCGACAGTATAAAATTAATTTTTGAAAAATTTACTATATAAAAGGCAATCCCTGGCGTAATTAAAATTTGCGACAGTAGAAAATTATTTTTTGAATAATTTACTGTAGAAAAGGCAATCCCTGGCGTAATTAAAATTTGCGACAGTTGAAAATTATTTTTTGAATAATTTACTATAGAAAAGGCAATCCCTGGCGCAATTAAAATTTGCGACAATAAAAAATTATTTTTTGCAAAATTTACTATAGAAAAGGCAATCCCTGGCGCAATTAAGATTTGCGACAGTATAAAATTAATTTTTGAAAAATTTACTATAGAAAAGGCAATCCCTGGCGTAATTAAAATTTGCGACAGTAAAAAATTATTTTTTGAATAATTTACTATAGAAAAGGCAATCCCTGGCGTAATTAAAATTTGCGACAGTAGAAAATTATTTTTTGAATAATTTACTATAGAAAAGGCAATCCCTGGCGGATTTGAAATTTGCGACAGTAAAAAATTATTTTTTGAATAATTTACTATAGAAAAGGCAATCCCTGGGATATTTAAAATTTGCGACAGTAAAAAATTATTTTTTGAATAATTTACTATAGAAAAGGCAATCCCTGGCGTAATTAAAATTTGCGACAGTAGAAAATTATTTTTTGAATAATTTACTATAGAAAAGGCAATCCCTGGCGTATTTAAAATTTGCGACAGTATAAAATTAATTTTTGAAAAATTTACTATATAACAGGCAATCGCTGGCGTAATTAACATTTGCGACAGTAGAAAATTATTTTTTGAATAATTTACTGTAGAAAAGGCAATCCCTGGCGCAATTAAAACTTGCGATAGTAAAAAATTATTTTTTGAATAATTTACTATAGAAAAGGCAATCCCTGGCGTAATTAAAATTTGCGACAGTAAAAAATTATTTTTTGCAAAATTTACTATAGAAAAGGCAATCCCTGGCGCATTTAAAATTTGCGACAGTAAAAAATTATTTTTTGAATAATTTACTAAAGAAAAGGCAATCCCTGCCGTAATTAAAATTTGCGACAGTAGAAAATTATTTTTTGAATAATTTACTATAGAAAAGGCAATCCGTGGCGCAATTAATATTTGCGACAGTAAAAAATAATTTTTTGAATAATTTAATATAGAAAAGGCAATCCCAGGCGTAATTAAAAATTGCGACAGTAAAAAAATATTTTTTGAAGAATTTACTAAGAAAAGGCAATCCCTGGCGCACTTAATATTTGCGACAGTAAAAAATTATTTTTTGAATAACTTACTATAGAAAAGGCAATCCCTGGCGTAATTAAAATTTGTGACAGTAGAAAATTATTTTTTGAATAATTTACTATAGAAAAGGCAATCCCTGGCGCAATTAAAATTTGCGACAGTATAAAATTATTTTTTGAATAATTTACTATAGAAAAGGCAATCCTTGGCGTAATTAAAATTTGCAACAGTATAAAATTATTTTTTGAATAATTTACTATAGAAAAGGCAATCCCTGGCGCACTTAAAATTTGCGACAGTAGAAAATTATTTTTTGAATAATTTACTATAGAAAAAGGCAATCCCTGGCGCACTTAAAATTTGCGACAGTAGAAAATTATTTTTTGAATAATTTACTATAGAAAAGGCAATCCCTGGCGTAATTAAAATTTGCGACAGTATAAAATTATTTTTTGAATAATTTACTATAGAAAAGGCAATCCTGGCGTAATTAAAATTTGCGACAGTAAAAAATTATTTTTTGAATAATTTCCTATAGAAAAGGCAATCCCTGGCGTATTTAAAATTTGCGACAGTATAAAATTAATTTTTGAAAAATTTACTATATAAAAGGCAATCCCTGGCGTAATTAAAATTTGCGACAGTAGAAAATTATTTTTTGAATAATTTACTGTAGAAAAGGCAATCCCTGGCGTAATTAAAATTTGCGACAGTAGAAAATTATTTTTTGAATAATTTACTATAGAAAAGGCAATCCCTGGCGCAATTAAAATTTGCGACAGTAAAAAATTATTTTTTGCAAAATTTACTATAGAAAAGGCAATCCCTGGCGCAATTAAGATTTGCGACAGTAGAAAATTATGTTTTGCAAAATTTACTATAGAAAAGGCAATCCCTGGCGTAATTAAAATTTGCGACAGTAGAAAATTATGTTTTGAATAATTTACTATAGAAAAGCCAATCCCTGGCGCAATTAAAATTTGCGACATTATAAAATTATTTTTTGAATAATTTACTATAGAAAAGGCAATCCCTGGCGTAATTAAAATTTGCGACAATATAAAATTATTTTTTGAATAATTTACTATAGAAAAAGCCATCCCTGGCGCGCTTAAAATTTGCGACAGTAGAAAATTATTTTTTGAATAATTTACTATAGAAAAGGCAATCCCTGGCGCAATTAAAATTTGCGACAGTAGAAAATTAGTTTTTGAATAATTTACTATAGAAAAGGCAATCCCTGGCGTAATTAAAATTTGCGACAGTAGAAAATTATTTTTTGAATAATTTACTATAGAAAAGGCAATCCCTGGCGGTTTTGAAATTTGCGACAGTAAAAAATTATTTTTTGAATAATTTACTATAGAAAAGGCAATCCCTGGCGTAATAAAAATTTGCGACAGTAGAAAATTATTTTTTGAATAATTTACTATAGAAAAGGCAATCCCTGGCGTAATTAAAATTTGCGACAGTAAAAAATTATTTTTTGAATAATTTACTATAGAAAAGGCAATCCCTGGCGTAATTAAAATTTGCGACAGTATAAAATTATTTTTTGAATAATTTACTATATAAAAGGCAATCCCTGGCGTAATTAAAATTTGCGACAGTAGAAAATTATTTTTTGAATAATTTACTGTAGAAAAGGCAATACCTGGCGCAATTAAAACTTGCGATAGTAAAACATTATTTTTTGAATAATTTACTATGGAAAAGGAAATCCCTGGCGTAATTAAAATTTGCGACAGTAAAAAATTATTTTTTGCAAAATTTACTATAGAAAAGGCAATCCCTGGCGCACTTAAAATTTGCGACAGTAAAAAATTATTTTTTGAATAATTTACTATAGAAAAGGCAATACCTGGCGTAATTAAAATTTGCGACAGTAGAAAATTATTTTTTTAATAATTTACTATAGAAAAGGCAATCCCTGGCGCAATTAAAATTTGCGACAGTAAAAAATTATTTTTTGAATAATTTACTATGGAAAAGGAAATCCCTGGCGTAATTAAAATTTGCGACAGTAAAAAATTATTTTTTGAATAATTTACTATAGAAAAGGCAATCCCTGGCGCACTTAAAATTTGCGACAGTAAAAAATTATTTTTTGAATAATTTACTATAGAAAAGGCAATCCCTGGCGCACTTAAAATTTGCGACAGTAAAAAATTATTTTTTGAATAATTTACTATAGAAAAGGCAATCCCTGGCGTAATTAAAATTTGCGACAGTATAAAATTATTTTTTGAATAATTTACTATAGAAAAGGCAATCCCTGGCGCACTTCAAATTTGCGACCAGTATAAAATTATTTTTGAATAATTTACTATAGAAAAGGCAATCCCTGGCGCAATTAAAATTTGCGACAGTAGAAAATTATTTTTTGAATAATTTACTATAGAAAAGGCAATCCTTGGCGTAATTAAAATTTGCGACAGTAGAAAATTAATTTTTTGATTAATTTACTATAGAAAAGGCAATCCCTGGCGTAATTAAAATTTGCGACAATATAAAATTATTTTTTGAATAATTTACTATAGAAAAGGCAATCCCTGGCGCACTTAAATTTGCGACAGTAGAAATTTATTTTTTGAATAATTTACTATAGAAAAGGCAATCCCTGGCGCACTTAAAATTTGCGACAGTAGAAAATTATTTTTTGAATAATTTACTATAGAAAAGGCAATCCCTGGCGTAATTAAAATTTGCGAAAGTATAAAATTATTTTTTGAATAATTTACTATAGAAAAGGCAATCCCTGGCGTAATTAAAATTTGCGACAGTAGAAAATTATTTTTTGAATAATTTACTGTAGAAAAGGCAATCCCTGGCGTAATTAAAATTTGCGACAGTAGAAAATTATTTTTTGAATAATTTACTATAGAAAAGGCAATCCCTGGCGCAATTAAAATTTGCGACAGTAAAAAATTATTTTTTGCAAAATTTACTATAGAAAAGGCAATCCCTGGCGCAATTAAAATTTGCGACAGTAGAAAATTATGTTTTGCAAAATTTACTATAGAAAAGGCAATCCCTGGCGTAATTAAAATTTGCGACAGTAGAAAATTATTTTTTGAATAATTTACTATAGAAAAGGCAATCCCTGGCGCAATTAAAATTTGCGACAGTATAAAATTATTTTTTGAATAATTTACTATAGAAAGGCAATCCCTGGCGTAATTAAAATTTGCGACAGTATAAAATTATTTTTTGAATAATTTACTATAGAAAAGCAATCCCTGGCGCACTTAAAATTTGCGACAGTAGAAAATTATTTTTTGAATATTTTACTATAGAAAAGGCAATCCCTGGCGCAATTAAAATTTGCGACAGTAGAAAATTATTTTTTGAATAATTTACTAGAGAAAAGGCAATCCCTGGCGCAATTAAAATTTGCGACAGTAAAAAATTATTTTTTTGAATAATTTACTATAGAAAAGGCAATCCCTGGCGCAATTAAAATTTGCGACAGTAAAAAATTATTTTTTGCAAAATTTACTATAGAAAAGGCAATCCCTGGCGCAATTAAAATTTGCGACAGTAGAAAATTATGTTTTGCAAAATTTACTATAGAAAAGGCAATCCCTGGCGTAATTAAAATTTGCGACAGTAGAAAATTATTTTTTGAATAATTTACTATAGAAAAGGCAATTCCCTGGCGCAATTAAAAATTTGCGACAGTATAAAATTATTTTTTGAATAATTTACTATAGAAAGGCAATCCCTGGCGTAATTAAAATTTGCGACAGTATAAAATTATTTTTTGAATAATTTACTATAGAAAAGGCAATCCCTGGCGCACTTAAAATTTGCGACAGTAGAAAATTATTTTTTGAATATTTTACTATAGAAAAGGCAATCCCTGGCGCAATTAAAATTTGCGACAGTAGAAAATTATTTTTTGAATAATTTACTATAGAAAAGGCAATCCCTGGCGCAATTAAAATTTGCGACAGTAAAAAATTATTTTTTGAATAATTTACTATAGAAAAGGCAATCCCTGGGATATTTAAAATTTGCGACAGTAAAAAATTATTTTTTGAATAATTTACTATAGAAAAGGCAATCCCTGGCGTAATTAAAATTTGCGACAGTAGAAAATTATTTTTTGAATAATTCACTATAGAAAAGGCAATCCCTGGCGTATTTAAAATTTGCGACAGTATAAAATTAATTTTTGAAAAATTTACTATATAAAAGGCAATCCCTGGCGTAATTAAAATTTGCGACAGTAGAAAATTATTTTTTGAATAATTTACTGTAGAAAATGCAATACTTGGCGCAATTAAAACTTGCGATAGTAAAAAATTATTTTTTGAATAATTACTATGGAAAAGGAAATCCCTGGCGTAATTAAAATTTGCGACAGTAAAAAATTATTTTTTGCAAAATTTACTATAGAAAAGGCAATCCCTGGCGCACTTAAAATTTGCGACAGTAAAAAATTATTTTTTGAATAATTTACTATAGAAAAGGCAATACCTGCAGTAATTAAAATTTGCGACAGTAGAAAATTATTTTTTGAATAATTTACTATAGAAAAGGCAATCCCTGGCGCAATTAAAATTTGCGACAGTAAAAAATTATTTTTTGAATAATTTACTATAGAAAAGGCAATCCCTGGCGTAGTTAAAATTTGCGACAGTAAAAAATTATTTTTTGAATAATTTACTATAGAAAAGGCAATCCCTGGCGCACTTAAAATTTGCGACAGTAAAAAATTATTTTTTGAATAATCTACTATAGAAAAGGCAATCCCTGGCGCACTTAAAATTTGCGACAGTAAAAAAATATTTTTTGAATAATTTACTATAGAAAAGGCAATCCCTGGCGCACTTAAAATTTGCGACAGTAGAAAATAATTTTTTGAATAATTTACTATAGAAAAGGCAATCCCTGGCGTAATTAAAATTTGCGACAGTATAAAATTATTTTTTGAATAATTTACTATAGAAAACGCAATCCCTGGCGTAATTAAAATTTGCGACAGTAGAAAATTATTTTTTGAATAATTTACTGTAGAAAAGGCAATCCCTGGCGTAATTAAAATTTGCGACAGTAGAAAATTATTTTTTGAATAATTTACTATAGAAAAGGCAATACCTGGCGTAATTAAAATTTGCGACAGTAGAAAATTATTTTTTGAATAATTTACTATAGAAAAGGCAATCCCTGGCGCAATTAAAATTTGCGACAGTAAAAAATTATTTTTTGAATAATTTACTATAGAAAAGGCAATCCCTGGCGTAGTTAAAATTTGCGACAGTAAAAAATTATTTTTTGAATAATTTACTATAGAAAAGGCAATCCCTGGCGCACTTAAAATTTGCGACAGTAAAAAATTATTTTTTGAATAATGTACTATAGAAAAGGCAATCCCTGGCGCACTTAAAATTTGCGACAGTAAAAAAATATTTTTTGAATAATTTACTATAGAAAAGGCAATCCCTGGCGCACTTAAAATTTGCGACAGTAGAAAATAATTTTTTGAATAATTTACTATAGAAAAGGCAATCCTGGCGTAATTAAAATTTGCGACAGTATAAAATTATTTTTTGAATAATTTACTATAGAAAACGCAATCCCTGGCGTAATTAAAATTTGCGACAGTAGAAAATTATTTTTTGAATAATTTACTGTAGAAAAGGCAATCCCTGGCGTAATTAAAATTTGCGACAGTAGAAAATTATTTTTTGAATAATTTACTATAGAAAAGGCAATCCCTGGCGCAATTAAAATTTGCGACAGTAAAAAATTATTTTTTGCAAAATTTACTATAGAAAAGGCAATCCCTGGCGCAATTAAAATTTGCGACAGTAGAAAATTATGTTTTGCAAAATTTACTATAGAAAAGGCAATCCCTGGCGTAATTAAAATTTGCGATAGTAAAATATTATTTTTTGAATAATTTACTATAGAAAAGGCAATCCCTGGCGCACTTAAAATTTGCGACAGTAGAAAATTATTTTTTGAATAATTTACTATAGAAAAGGCAATCCCTGGCGTAATTAAAATTTGCGACAGTATAAAATTATTTTTTGAATAATTTACTATAGAAAAGGCAATCCCTGGCGTAATTAAAATTTGCGACAGTAGAAAATTATTTTTTGAATAATTTACTGTAGAAAAGGCAATCCCTGGCGTAATTAAAGTTTGCGACAGTAGAAAATTATTTTTTGAATAATTTACTATAGAAAAGGCAATCCCTGGCGCAATTAAAATTTGCGACAGTAAAAAATTATTTTTTGCAAAATTTACTATAGAAAAGGCAATCCCTGGCGCAATTAAAATTTGCGACAGTAGAAAATTATGTTTTGCAAAAATTTTTATAGAAAAGGCAATCCCTGGCGTAATTAAAATTTGCGACAGTAGAAAATTATTTTTTGAATAATTTACTATAGAAAAGGCAATCCCTGGCGCAATTAAAATTTGCGACAGTATAAAATTATTTTTTAAATAATTTACTATAGAAAAGGCAATCCCTGGCGTAATTAAAATTTGCGACAGTATAAAATTATTTTTTGAATAATTTACTATAGAAAAGGCAATCCCTGGCGCACTTAAAATTTGCGACAGTAGAAAATTATTTTTTGAATATTTTACTATAGAAAAGGCAATCCCTGGCGCAATTAAAATTTGCGACAGTAGAAAATTATTTTTTTAATAATTTACTATAGAAAAGGCAATCCCTGGCGTAATTAAAATTTGCGACAGCAGAAAATTATTTTTTGAATAATTTACTATAGAAAAGGCAATCCCTGGCGGATTTGAAATTTGCGACAGTATAAAATTATTTTTTGAATAATTTACTATAGAAAAGGCAATCCCTGGCGTAATTAAAATTTGCGACAGTAGAAAATTATTTTTTGAATAATTTACTGTAGAAAAGGCAATCCCTGGCGTAATTAAAATTTGCGACAGTAGAAAATTATTTTTTGAATAATTTACTATAGAAAAGGCAATCCCTGGCGCAATTAAAATTTGCGACAGTAAAAAATTATTTTTTGCAAAATTTACTATAGAAAAGGCAATCCCTGGCGCAATTAAAATCTGCGACAGTAGAAAATTATGTTTTGCAAAATTTACTATAGAAAAGGCAATCCCTGGCGTAATTAAAATTTGCGACAGTAGAAAATTATTTTTTGAATAATTTACTATAGAAAAGGCAATCCCTGGCGCAATTAAAATTTGCGACAGTATAAAATTATTTTCTGAATAATTTACTATAGAAAAGGCAATCCCTGGCGTAATTAAAATTTGCGACAGTAGAAAATTATTTTTTGAATAATTTACTATAGAAAAGGCAATCCCTGGCGGATTTGAAATTTGCGACAGTAAAAAATTATTTTTTGAATAATTTACTATAGAAAAGGCAATCCCTGGCGTAATTAAAATTTGCGACAGTAGAAAATTATTTTTTGAATAATTTACTATAGAAAAGGCAATCCCTGGCGTAATTAAAATTTGCGACAGTAAAAAATTATTTTTTGAATAATTTACTATAGAAAAGGCAATCCCTGGCGTAATTAAAATTTGCGACAGTATAAAATTATTTTTTGAATAATTTACTATAGAAAAGGCAATCCCTGGCGTAATTAAAATTTGCGACAGTAGAAAATTATTTTTTGAATAATTTACTATAGAAAAGGCAATCCCTGGCGCAATTAAAATTTGCGACAGTAAAAAATTATAATGTGAGAAATTTACTATAGAAAAGGCAATCCCTGGGATATTTAAAATTTGCGACAGTAGAAAATTATTTTTTGAATAATTTACTATAGAAAAGGCAATCCCTGGCGCAATTAAAATTTGCGACAGTAGAAAATTATTTTTTGAATAATTTACTATAGAAAAGGCAATCCCTGGCGTAATTAAAATTTGCGACAGTAGAAAATTATTTTTTGAATAATTTACTATAGAAAAGGCAATCCCTGGCGTAATTAAAATTTGCGACAGTATAAAATTATTTTTTGCAAAATTTACTATAGAAAAGGCAATCCCTGGCGCAATTAAAATTTGCGACAGTAGAAAATTATGTTTTGCAAAATTTACTATAGAAAAAGAAAAGGCAATCCCTGGCGTAATTAAATTTGCGACAGTAGAAAATTATTTTTTGAATAATTTACTATAGAAAAGGCAATCCCTGGCGCAATTAAAATTTGCGACAGTATAAAATTATTTTTTGAATAATTTACTATAGAAAGGCAATCCCTGGCGTAATTAAAATTTGCGACAGTATAAAATTATTTTTTGAATAATTTACTATAGAAAAGGCAATCCCTGGCGCACTTAAAATTTGCGACAGTAGAAAATTATTTTTTGAATATTTTACTATAGAAAAGGCAATCCCTGGCGCAATTAAAATTTGCGACAGTAGAAAATTATTTTTGAATAATTTACTATAGAAAAGGCAATCCCTGGCGCAATTAAAATTTGCGACAGTAAAAAATTATAATGTGAGAAATTTACTATAGAAAAGGCAATCCCTGGGATATTTAAAATTTGCGACAGTAGAAAATTATTTTTGAATAATTTACTATAGAAAAGGCAATCCCTGGCGCAATTAAAATTTGCGACAGTAGAAAATTATTTTTTGAATAATTTACTATAGAAAAGGCAATCCCTGGCGTAATTAAAATTTGCGACAGTAGAAAATTATTTTTTGAATAATTTACTATAGAAAAGGCAATCCCTGGCGTAATTAAATTTGCGACAGTATAAAATTATTTTTTGCAAAATTTACTATAGAAAAGGCAATCCCTGGCGCAATTAAAATTTGCGACAGTAGAAAATTATGTTTTGCAAAATTTACTATAGAAAAGGCAATCCTGGCGTAATTAAAATTTGCGACAGTATAAAATTATTTTCTGAATAATTTACTATAGAAAAGGCAATCCTGGCGTAATTAAAATTTGCGACAGTAGAAAATTATTTTTTGAATAATTTACTATAGAAAAGGCAATCCCTGGCGTAATTAAAATTTGCGACAGTAAAAAATTATTTTTTGAATAATTTACTATAGAAAAGGCAATCCCTGGCGTAATTAAAATTTGCGACAGTATAAAATTATTTTTTGAATAATTTACTATAGAAAAGGCAATCCCTGGCGTAATTAAAATTTGCGACAGTAGAAAATTATTTTTTGAATAATTTACTATAGAAAAGGCAATCCCTGGCGCAATTAAAATTTGCGACAGTAGAAAATTATTTTTTGAATAATTTACTATAGAAAAGGCAATCCCTGGCGCAATTAAAATTTGCGACAGTAAAAAATTATAATGTGAGAAATTTACTATAGAAAAGGCAATCCCTGGGATATTTAAAATTTGCGACAGTAGAAAATTATTTTTTGAATAATTTACTATAGAAAAGGCAATCCCTGGCGCAATTAAAATTTGCGACAGTAGAAAATTATTTTTTGAATAATTTACTATAGAAAAGGCAATCCCTGGCGTAATTAAAATTTGCGACAGTAGAAAATTATTTTTTGAATAATTTACTATAGAAAAGGCAATCCCTGGCGTAATTAAAATTTGCGACAGTATAAAATTATTTTTTGCAAAATTTACTATAGAAAAGGCAATCCCTGGCGCAATTAAAATTTGCGACAGTAGAAAATTATGTTTTGCAAAATTTACTATAGAAAAGGCAATCCCTGGCGTAATTAAAATTTGCGACAGTATAAAATTATTTTCTGAATAATTTACCATAGAAAAGGCAATCCCTGGCGTAATTAAAATTTGCGACAGTAGAAAATTATTTTTTGAATAATTTACTATAGAAAAGGCAATCCCTGGCGGATTTGAAATTTGCGACAGTAAAAAATTATTTTTTGAATAATTTACTATAGAAAAGGCAATCCCTGGCGTAATTAAAATTTGCGACAGTAGAAAATTATTTTTGGAATAATTTACTATAGAAAAGGCAATCCCTGGCGTAATTAAAATTTGCGACAGTAAAAAATTATTTTTTGAATAATTTACTATAGAAAAGGCAATCCCTGGCGTAATTAAAATTTGCGACAGTATAAAATTATTTTTTGAATAATTTACTATAGAAAAGGCAATCCCTGGCGTAATTAAAATTTGCGACAGTAGAAAATTATTTTTTGAATAATTTACTATAGAAAAGGCAATCCCTGGCGCAATTAAAATTTGCGACAGTAAAAAATTATAATGTGAGAAATTTACTATAGAAAAGGCAATCCCTGGGATATTTAAAATTTGCGACAGTAGAAAATTATTTTTTGAATAATTTACTATAGAAAAGGCAATCCCTGGCGCAATTAAAATTTGCGACAGTAGAAAATTATTTTTTGAATAATTTACTATAGAAAAGGCAATCCCTGGCGTAATTAAAATTTGCGACAGTAGAAAATTATTTTTTGAATAATTTACTATAGAAAAGGCAATCCCTGGCGTAATTAAAATTTGCGACAGTATAAAATTATTTTTTGCAAAATTTACTATAGAAAAGGCAATCCCTGGCGCAATTAAAATTTGCGACAGTAGAAAATTATGTTTTGCAAAATTTACTATAGAAAAGGCAATCCCTGGCGTAATTAAAATTTGCGACAGTAGAAAATTATTTTTTGAATAATTTACTATAGAAAAGGCAATCCCTGGCGCAATTAAAATTTGCGACAGTATAAAATTATTTTTTGAATAATTTACTATAGAAAGGCAATCCCTGGCGTAATTAAAATTTGCGACAGTATAAAATTATTTTTTGAATAATTTACTATAGAAAAGGCAATCCCTGGCGCACTTAAAATTTGCGACAGTAGAAAATTATTTTTTGAATATTTTACTATAGAAAAGGCAATCCCTGGCGCAATTAAAATTTGCGACAGTAGAAAATTATTTTTTGAATAATTTACTATAGAAAAGGCAATCCCTGGCGCAATTAAAATTTGCGACAGTAAAAAATTATTTTTTGAATAATTTACTATAGAAAAGGCAATCCCTGGCGCAATTAAAATTTGCGACAGTAAAAAATTATTTTTTGCAAAATTTACTATAGAAAAGGCAATCCCTGGCGCAATTAAAATTTGCGAGAGTAGAAAATTATGTTTTGCAAAATTTACTATAGAAAAGGCAATCCCTGGCGTAATTAAAATTTGCGACAGTAGAAAATTATTTTTTGAATAATTTACTATAGAAAAGGCAATCCCTGGCGCAATTAAAATTTGCGACAGTATAAAATTATTTTTTGAATAATTTACTATAGAAAGGCAATCCCTGGCGTATTTAAAATTTGCGACAGTAAAAAATTATTTTTTGAATAATTTACTATAGAAAAGGCAATCCCTGGCGTAATTAAAATTTGCGACAGTAGAAAATTATTTTTTGAATAATTTACTATAGAAAAGGCAATCCCTGGCGTATTTAAAATTTGCGACAGTATAAAATTAATTTTTGAAAAATTTACTATATAAACGGCAATCCCTGGCGTAATTGAAATTTGCGACAGTAGAAAATTATTTTTTGAATAATTTACTGTAGAAAATGCAATACTTGGCGCAATTAAAACTTGCGATAGTAAAAAATTATTTTTTGAATAATTTACTATGGAAAAGGAAATCCCTGGCGTAATTAAAATTTGCGACAGTAAAAAATTATTTTTTGCAAAATTTACTATAGAAAAGGCAATCCCTGGCGCACTTAAAATTTGCGACAGTAAAAAATTATTTTTTGAATAATTTACTATAGAAAAGGCAATACCTGGCGTAATTAAAATTTGCGACAGTAGAAAATTATTTTTTGAATAATTTACTATAGAAAAGGCAATCCCTGGCGCAATTAAAATTTGCGACAGTAAAAAATTATTTTTTGAATAATTTACTATAGAAAAGGCAATCCCTGGCGTAGTTAAAATTTGCGACAGTAAAAAATTATTTTTTGAATAATTTACTATAGAAAAGGCAATCCCTGGCGCACTTAAAATTTGCGACAGTAAAAAATTATTTTTTGAATAATCTACTATAGAAAAGGCAATCCCTGGCGCACTTAAAATTTGCGACAGTAAAAAAATATTTTTTGAATAATTTACTATAGCAAAGGCAATCCCTGGCGTAATTAAAATTTGCGACAGTATAAAATTATTTTTTGAATAATTTACTATAGAAAAGGCAATCCCTGGCGCACTTAAAATTTGCGACAGTATAAAATTATTTTTCGAATAATTTACTATAGAAAAGGCAATCCCTGGCGCAATTAAAATTTGCGACAGTAGAAAATTATTTTTTGAATAATTTACTATAGAAAAGGCAATCCCTGGCGTAATTAAAATTTGCGACAGTAGAAAATTATTTTTTGAATAATTTACTATAGAAAAGGCAATCCCTGGCGTAATTAAAATTTGCGACAATATAAAATTATTTTTTGAATAATTTACTATAGAAAAGGCAATCCCTGGCGCACTTAAAATTTGCGACAGTAAAAAATTATTTTTTGAATAATTTACTATAGAAAAGGCAATCCCTGGCGTAATTAAAATTTGCGACGGTAGAAAATTATTTTTTGAATAATTTACTATAGAAAAGGCAATCCCTGGCGCAATTAAAATTTGCGACAGTATAAAATTATTTTTTGAATAATTTACTATAGAAAAGGCAATCCCTGGCGTAATTAAAATTTGCGACAGTATAAAATTATTTTTTGAATAATTTACTATAGAAAAGGCAATCCCTGGCGCACTTAAAATTTGCGACAGTAGAAAATTATTTTTTGAATAATTTACTATAGAAAAGGCAATCCCTGGCGCAATTAAAATTTGCGACAGTATAAAATTATTTTTTGAATAATTTACTGTAGAAAAGGCAATCGCTGGCGTAATTAAAATTTGCGACAGTAGAAAATTATTTTTTGAATAATTTACTGTAGAAAAGGCAATCCCTGGCGCAATTAAAACTTGCGATAGTAAAATATTATTTTTTGAATAATTTACTATAGAAAAGGCAATCCCTGGCGCACTTAAAATTTGCGACAGTAGAAAATTATTTTTTGAATAATTTACTATAGAAAAGGCAATCCCTGGCGCACTTAAAATTTGCGACAGTGGAAAATTATTTTTTGAATAATTTACTATAGAAAAGGCAATCCCTGGCGTAATTAAAATTTGCGACAGTATAAAATTATTTTTTGAATAATTTACTATAGAAAACGCAATCCCTGGCGTAATTAAAATTTGCGACAGTAGAAAATTATTTTTTGAATAATTTACTGTAGAAAAGGCAATCCCTGGCGTAATTAAAATTTGCGACAGTAGAAAATTATTTTTTGAATAATTTACTATAGAAAAGGCAATCCCTGGCGCAATTAAAATTTGCGACAGTAAAAAATTATTTTTTGCAAAATTTACTATAGAAAAGGCAATCCCTGGCGCAATTAAAATTTGCGACAGTAGAAAATTATGTTTTGCAAAATTTACTATAGAAAAGGCAATCCCTGCCGTAATTAAAATTTGCGATAGTAAAATATTATTTTTTGAATAATTTACTATAGAAAAGGCAATCCCTGGCGCACTTAAAATTTGCGACAGTAGAAAATTATTTTTTGAATAATTTACTATAGAAAAGGCAATCCCTGGCGCACTTAAAATTTGTGACAGTAGAAAATTATTTTTTGAATAATTTACTATAGAATAGGCAATCCCTGGCGTAATTAAAATTTGCGACAGTATAAAATTATTTTTTGAATAATTTACTATAGAAAAGGCAATCCCTGGCGTAATTAAAATTTGCGACAGTAGAAAATTATTTTTTGAATAATTTACTGTAGAAAAGGCAATCCCTGGCGTAATTAAAATTTGCGACCGTAGAAAATTATTTTTTGAATAATTTACTATAGAAAAGGCAATCCCTGGCGCAATTAAAATTTGCGACAGTAAAAAATTATTTTTTGCAAAATTTACTATAGAAAAGGCAATCCCTGGCGCAATTAAAATTTGCGACAGTAGAAAATTATGTTTTGCAAAAATTTTATAGAAAAGGCAATCCCTGGCGTAATTAAAATTTGCGACAGTAGAAAATTATTTTTTGAATAATTTACTAAAGAAAAGGCAATCCCTGGCGCAATTAAAATTTGCGACAGTATAAAATTATTTTTTGAATAATTTACTATAGAAAAGGCAATCCCTGGCGTAATTAAAATTTGCGACAGTATAAAATTATTTTTTGAATAATTTACTATAGAAAAGGCAATCCCTGGCGCACTTAAAATTTGCGACAGTAGAAAATTATTTTTTGAATATTTTACTATAGAAAAGGCAATCCCTGGCGCAATTAAAATTTGCGACAGTAGAAAATTATTTTTTGAATAATTTACTATAGAAAAGGCAATCCCTGGCGTAATTAAAATTTGCGACAGTAGAAAATTATTTTTTGAATAATTTACTATAGAAAAGGCAATCCCTGGCGGATTTGAAATTTGCGACAGTATAAAATTATTTTTTGAATAATTTACTATAGAAAAGGCAATCCCTGGCGTAATTAAAATTTGCGACAGTAGAAAATTATTTTTTGAATAATTTACTGTAGAAAAGGCAATCCCTGGCGTAATTAAAATTTGCGACAGTAGAAAATTATTTTTTGAATAATTTACTATAGAAAAGGCAATCCCTGGCGCAATTAAAATTTGCGACAGTAAAAAATTATTTTTTGCATAATTTACTATAGAAAAGGCAATCCCTGGCGCAATTAAAATCTGCGACAGTAGAAAATTATGTTTTGCAAAATTTACTATAGAAAAGGCAATCCCTGGCGTAATTAAAATTTGCGACAGTAGAAAATTATTTTTTGAATAATTTACTATAGAAAAGGCAATCCCTGGCGCAATTAAAATTTGCGACAGTATAAAATTATTTTTTGAATAATTTACTATAGAAAAGGCAATCCCTGGCGTAATTAAAATTTGCGACAGTAGAAAATTATTTTTTGAATAATTTACTATAGAAAAGGCAATCCCTGGCGGATTTGAAATTTGCGACAGTAAAAAATTATTTTTTGAATAATTTACTATAGAAAAGGCACTCCCTGGCGTAATTAAAATTTGCGACAGTAGAAAATTATTTTTTGAATAATTTACTATAGAAAAGGCAATCCCTGGCGTAATTAAAATTTGCGACAGTAGAAAATTATTTTTTGAATAATTTACTATAGAAAAGGCAATCCCTGGCGCACTTAAAATTTGCGACAGTAGAAAATTATTTTTTGAATAATTTACTATAGAAAAGGCAATCCCTGGCGTAATTAAAATTTGCGACAGTATAAAATTATTTTTTGAATAATTTACTATAGAAAACGCAATCCCTGGCGTAATTAAAATTTGCGACAGTAGAAAATTATTTTTTGAATAATTTACTGTAGAAAAGGCAATCCCTGGCGTAATTAAAATTTGCGACAGTAGAAAATTATTTTTTGAATAATTTACTATAGAAAAGGCAATCCCTGGCGCAATTAAAATTTGCGACAGTAAAAAATTATTTTTTGCAAAATTTACTATAGAAAAGGCAATCCCTGGCGCAATTAAAATTTGCGACAGTAGAAAATTATGTTTTGCAAAATTTACTATAGAAAAGGCAATCCCTGCCGTAATTAAAATTTGCGATAGTAAAATATTATTTTTTGAATAATTTACTATAGAAAAGGCAATCCCTGGCGCACTTAAAATTTGCGACAGGAGAAAATTATTTTTTGAATAATTTACTATAGAAAAGGCAATCCCTGGCGCACTTAAAATTTGTGACAGTAGAAAATTATTTTTTGAATAATTTACTATAGAAAAGGCAATCCCTGGCGTAATTAAAATTTGCGACAGTATAAAATTATTTTTTGAATAATTTACTATAGAAAAGGCAATCCCTGGCGTAATTAAAATTTGCGACAGTAGAAAATTATTTTTTGAATAATTTACTGTAGAAAAGGCAATCCCTGGCGTAATTAAAATTTGCGACAGTAGAAAATTATTTTTTGAATAATTTACTATAGAAAAGGCAATCCCTGGCGCAATTAAAATTTGCGACAGTAAAAAATTATTTTTTGCAAAATTTACTATAGAAAAGGCAATCCCTGGCGCAATTAAAATTTGCGACAGTAGAAAATTATGTTTTGCAAAAATTTTTATAGAAAAGGCAATCCCTGGCGTAATTAAAATTTGCGACAGTAGAAAATTATTTTTTGAATAATTTACTATAGAAAAGGCAATCCCTGGCGCAATTAAAATTTGCGACAGTATAAAATTATTTTTTGAATAATTTACTATAGAAAAGGCAATCCCTGGCGTAATTAAAATTTGCGACAGTATAAAATTATTTTTTGAATAATTTACTATAGAAAAGGCAATCCCTGGCGCACTTAAAATTTGCGACAGTAGAAAATTATTTTTTGAATATTTTACTATAGAAAAGGCAATCCCTGGCGCAATTAAAATTTGCGACAGTAGAAAATTATTTTTTGAATAATTTACTATAGAAAAGGCAATCCCTGGCGTAATTAAAATTTGCGACAGTAGAAAATTATTTTTTGAATAATTTACTATAGAAAAGGCAATCCCTGGCGGATTTGAAATTTGCGACAGTATAAAATTATTTTTTGAATAATTTACTATAGAAAAGGCAATCCCTGGCGTAATTAAAATTTGCGACAGTAGAAAATTATTTTTTGAATAATTTACTGTAGAAAAGGCAATCCCTGGCGTAATTAAAATTTGCGACAGTAGAAAATTATTTTTTGAATAATTTACTATAGAAAAGGCAATCCCTGGCGCAATTAAAATTTGCGACAGTAAAAAATTATTTTTTGCAAAATTTACTATAGAAAAGGCAATCCCTGGCGCAATTAAAATCTGCGACAGTAGAAAATTATGTTTTGCAAAATTTACTATAGAAAAGGCAATCCCTGGCGTAATTAAAATTTGCGACAGTAGAAAATTATTTTTTGAATAATTTACTATAGAAAAGGCAATCCCTGGCGCAATTAAAATTTGCGACAGTATAAAATTATTTTTTGAATAATTTACTATAGAAAAGGCAATCCCTGGCGTAATTAAAATTTGCGACAGTAGAAAATTATTTTTTGAATAATTTACTATAGAAAAGGCAATCCCTGGCGGATTTGAAATTTGCGACAGTAAAAAATTATTTTTTGAATAATTTACTTTAGAAAAGGCAATCCCTGGCGTAATTAAAATTTGCGACAGTATAAAATTATTTTTTGAATAATTTACTATAGAAAAGCAATCCCTGGCGTAATTAAAATTTGCGACAGTAGAAAATTATTTTTTGAATAATTTACTATAGAAAAGGCAATCCCTGGCGCAATTAAAATTTGCGACAGTAAAAAATTATAATGTGAGAAATTTACTATAGAAAAGGCAATCCCTGGGATATTTAAAATTTGCGACAGTAGAAAATTATTTTTTGAATAATTTACTATAGAAAAGGCAATCCCTGGCGCAATTAAAATTTGCGACAGTAGAAAATTATTTTTTGAATAATTTACTATAGAAAGGCAATCCCTGGCGTAATTAAAATTTGCGACAGTAAAAAATTATTTTTTGCAAAATTTACTATAGAAAAGGCAATCCCTGGCGCACTTAAAATTTGCGACAGTAAAAAATTATTTTTTGAATAATTTACTATAGAAAAGGCAATACCTGACGTAATTAAAATTTGCGACAGTAGAAAATTATTTTTTGAATAATTTACTATAGAAAAGGCAATCCCTGGCGCAATTAAAATTTGCGACAGTAAAAAATTATTTTTTTAATAATTTACTATAGAAAAGGCAATCCCTGGCGTAATTAAAATTTGCGACAGTAAAAAATTATTTTTTGAATAATTTACTATAGAAAAGGCAATCCCTGGCGCACTTAAAATTTGCGACAGTAAAAAATTATTTTTTGAATAATTTACTATAGAAAAGGCAATCCCTGGCGTAATTAAAATTTGCGACAGTAGAAAATTATTTTTTGAATAATTTACTATAGAAAAGGCAATCCCTGGCGCAATTAAAATTTGCGACAGTAAAAAATTATTTTTTTAATAATTTACTATAGAAAAGGCAATCCCTGGCGTAATTAAAATTTGCGACAGTAGAAAATTATTTTTTGAATAATTTACTATAGAAAAGGCAATCCCTGGCGCAATTAAAATTTGCGACAGTATAAAATTATTTTTTGAATAATTTACTATAGAAAAGGCAATCCCTGGCGCACTTACAATTTGCGACAGTAGAAAATTATTTTTTGAATAATTTACTATAGAAAAGGCAATCCCTGGCGCAATTAAAATTTGCGACAGTAGAAAATTATTTTTTGAATAATTTACTATAGAAAAGGCAATCCCTGGCGTAGTTAAAATTTGCGAAAGTAGAAAATTATTTTTTGAATAATTTACTATAGAAAAGGCAATCCCTGGCGTAGTTAAAATTTGCGACAGTATAAAATTATTTTTTGAATAATTTACTATAGAAAGGCAATCCCTGGCGTAATTAAAATTTGCGACAGTATAAAATTATTTTTTGCAAAATTTACTATAGAAAAGGCAATCCCTGGCGCACTTAAAATTTGCGACAGTAGAAAATTATTTTTTGAATATTTTACTATAGAAAAGGCAATCCCTGGCGCAATTAAAATTTGCGACAGTAGAAAATTATTTTTTGAATAATTTACTATAGAAAAGGCAATCCCTGGCGCAATTAAAATTTGCGACAGTAAAAAATTATTTTTTGAATAATTTACTATAGAAAAGGCAATCCCTGGCGCAATTAAAATTTGCGACAGTAAAAAATTATTTTTTGCAAAATTTATTATAGAAAAGGCAATCCCTGGCGCAATTAAAATTTGCGACAGTAGAAAATTATGTTTTGCAAAATTTACTATAGAAAAGGCAATCCCTGGCGTAATTAAAATTTGCGACAGTAGAAAATTATTTTTTGAATAATTTACTATAGAAAAGGCAATACCTGGCGCAATTAAAATTTGCGACAGTATAAAATTATTTTTTTAATAATTTACTATAGAGAGGCAATCCCTGGCTTAATTAAAATTTGCGACAGTGTAAAATTATTTTTTGAATAATTTACTATAGAAAAGGCAATCCCTGGCGCACTTAAAATTTGCGACAGTAGAAAATTATTTTTTGAATATTTTACTATAGAAAAGACAATCCCTGGCGCAATTAAAATTTGCGACAGTAGAAAATTATTTTTTGAATAATTTACTATAGAAAAGGCAATCCCTGGCGCAATTAAAATTTGCGACAGTAAAAAATTATTTTTTGAATAATTTACTATAGAAAAGGCAATCCCTGGGATATTTAAAATTTGCGACAGTAGAAAATTATGTTTTGCAAAATTTACTATAGAAAAGGCAATCCCTGGCGTAATTAAAATTTGCGACAGTAGAAAATTATTTTTTGAATAATTTACTATAGAAAAGGCAATCCCTGGCGCAATTAAAATTTGCGACAGTATAAAATTATTTTTTGAATAATTTACTATAGAGAGGCAATCCCTGGCTTAATTAAAATTTGCGACAGTGTAAAATTATTTTTTGAATAATTTACTATAGAAAAGGCAATCCCTGGCGCACTTAAAATTTGCGACAGTAGAAAATTATTTTTTGAATATTTTACTATAGAAAAGACAATCCCTGGCGCAATTAAAATTTGCGACAGTAGAAAATTATTTTTTGAATAATTTACTATAGAAAAGGCAATCCCTGGCGCAGTTAAAATTTGCGACAGTAAAAAATTATTTTTTGAATAATTTACTATAGAAAAGGCAATCCCTGGGATATTTAAAATTTGCGACAGTAAAAAATTATTTTTTGAATAATTTACTATAGAAAAGGCAATCCCTGGCGTAATTAAAATTTGCGACAGTAGAAAATTATTTTTTGAATAATTTACTATAGAAAAGGCAATCCCTGGCGTATTTAAAATTTGCGACAGTATAAAATTAATTTTTGAAAAATTTACTATATAAAAGGCAATCCCTGGCGTAATTAAAATTTGCGACAGTAGAAAATTATTTTTTGAATAATTTACTGTAGAAAAGGCAATACTTGGCGCAATTAAAACTTGCGATAGTAAAAAATTATTTTTTGAATAATTTACTATGGAAAAGGAAATCCCTGGCGTAATTAAAATTTGCGACAGTAAAAAATTATTTTTTGCAAAATTTACTATAGAAAAGGCAATCCCTGGCGCACTTAAAATTTGCGACAGTAAAAAATTATTTTTTGAATAATTTACTATAGAAAAGGCAATACCTGGCGTAATTAAAATTTGCGACAGTAGAAAATTATTTTTTGAATAATTTACTATAGAAAAGGCAATCCCTGGCGCAATTAAAATTTGCGACAGTAAAAAATTATTTTTTGAATAATTTACTATAGAAAAGGCAATCCCTGGCGTAGTTAAAATTTGCGACAGTAAAAAATTATTTTTTGAATACTTTACTATAGAAAAGGCAATCCCTGGCGCACTTAAAATTTGCGACAGTAAAAAATTATTTTTTGAATAATTTACTATAGAAAAGGCAATCCCTGGCGCACTTAAAATTTGCGACAGTAAAAAATTATTTTTTGAATAATTTACTATAGAAAAGGCAATCCCTGGCGTAATTAAAATTTGCGACAGTATAAAATTATTTTTTGAATAATTTACTATAGAAAAGGCAATCCCTGGCGCACTTAAAATTTGCGACAGTATAAAATTATTTTTTGAATAATTTACTATAGAAAAGGCAATCCCTGGCGCAATTAAAATTTGCGACAGTAGAAAATTATTTTTTGAATAATTTACTATAGAAAAGGCAATCCCTGGCGTAATTAAAATTTGCGACAGTAGAAAATTATTTTTTGAATAATTTACTATAGAAAAGGCAATCCCTGGCGTAATTAAAATTTGCGACAATATAAAATTATTTTTTGAATAATTTACTATAGAAAAGGCAATCCCTGGCGCACTTAAAATTTGCGACAGTAAAAAATTATTTTTTGAATAATTTACTATAGAAAAGGCAATCCCTGGCGTAATTAAAATTTGCGACGGTAGAAAATTATTTTTTGAATAATTTACTATAGAAAAGGCAATCCCTGGCGTAATTAAAATTTGCGACAGTAGAAAATTATTTTTTGAATAATTTACTGTAGAAAAGGCAATCCCTGGCGCAATTAAAACTTGCGATAGTAAAATATTATTTTTTGAATAATTTACTATAGAAAAGGCAATCCCTGGCGCACTTAAAATTTGCGACAGTAGAAAATTATGTTTTGCAAAATTTACTATAGAAAAGGCAATCCCTGGCGTAATTAAAATTTGCGATAGTAAAATATTATTTTTTGAATAATTTACTATAGAAAAGGCAATCCCTGGCGCACTTAAAATTTGCGACAATAGAAAATTATTTTTTGAATAATTTACTATAGAAAAGGCAATCCCTGGCGCACTTAAAATATGTGACAGTAGAAAATTATTTTTTGAATAATTTACTATAGAAAAGGCAATCCCTGGCGTAATTAAAATTTGCGACAGTATAAAATTATTTTTTGAATAATTTACTATAGAAAAGGCAATCCCTGGCGTAATTAAAATTTGCGACAGTAGAAAATTATTTTTTGAATAATTTACTGTAGAAAAGGCAATCCCTGGCGTAATTAAAATTTGCGACAGTAGAAAATTATTTTTTGAATAATTTACTATAGAAAAGGCAATCCCTGGCGCAATTAAAATTTGCGACAGTTAAAAATTATTTTTTGCAAAATTTACTATAGAAAAGGCAATCCCTGGCGCAATTAAAATTTGCGACAGTAGAAAATTATGTTTTGCAAAAATTTTTATAGAAAAGGCAATCCCTGGCGTAATTAAAATTTGCGACAGTAGAAAATTATTTTTTGAATAATTTACTATAGAAAAGGCAATCCCTGGCGCAATTAAAATTTGCGACAGTATAAAATTATTTTTTGAATAATTTACTATAGAAAAGGCAATCCCTGGCGTATTTAAAATTTGCGACAGTATAAAATTATTTTTTGAATAATTTACTATAGAAAAGGCAATCCCTGGCGCACTTAAAATTTGCGACAGTAGAAAATTATTTTTTGAATATTTTACTATAGAAAAGGCAATCCCTGGCGTAATTAAAATTTGCGACAGTAGAAAATTATTTTTTGAATAATTTACTATAGAAAAGGCAATCCCTGGCGTAATTAAAATTTGCGACAGTAGAAAATTATTTTTTGAATAATTTACTATAGAAAAGGCAATCCCTGGCGCAATTAAAATTTGCGACAGTAAAAAATAATTTTTTGCAAAATTTACTATAGAAAAGGCAATCCCTGGCGCAATTAAAATCTGCGATAGTAGAAAATTATGTTTTGCAAAATTTACTGTAGAAAAGGCAATCCCTGGCGTAATTAAAATTTGCGACAGTATAAAATTATTTTTTGAATAATTTACTATAGAAAAGGCAATCCCTGGCGTAATTAAAATTTGCGACAGTAGAAAATTATTTTTTGAATAATTTACTATAGAAAAGGCAATCCCTGGCGCAATTAAAATTTGCGACAGTAAAAAATTATAATGTGAGAGATTTACTATAGAAAAGGCAATCCCTGGGATGTTTAAAATTTGCGACAGTAGAAAATTATTTTTTGAATAATTTACTATAGAAAAGGCAATCCCTGGCGCAATTAAAATTTGCGACAGTAGAAAATTATTTTTTGAATAATTTACTATAGAAAAGGCAATCCCTGGCGTAATTAAAATTTGCGACAGTAAAAAATTATTTTTTGCAAAATTTACTATAGAAAAGGCAATCCCTGGCGCACTTAAAATTTGCGACAGTAAAAAATTATTTTTTGAATAATTTACTATAGAAAAGGCAATACCTGACGTAATTAAAATTTGCGACAGTAGAAAATTATTTTTTGAATAATTTACTATAGAAAAGGCAATCCCTGGCGCAATTAAAATTTGCGACAGTAAAAAATTATTTTTTTAATAATTTACTATAGAAAAGGCAATCCCTGGCGTAATTAAAATTTGCGACAGTAAAAAATTATTTTTTGAATAATTTACTATAAAAAAGGCAATCCCTGGCGCACTTAAAATTTGCGACAGTAAAAAATTATTTTTTGAATAATTTACTATAGAAAAGGCAATCCCTGGCGTAATTAAAATTTGCGACAGTAGAAAATTATTTTTTGAATAATTTACTATAGAAAAGGCAATCCCTGGCGCAATTAAAAATTGCGACAGTAAAAAATTATTTTTTTAATAATTTACTATAGAAAAGGCAATCCCTGGCGTAATTAAAATTTGCGACAGTAGAAAATTATTTTTTGAATAATTTACTATAGAAAAGGCAATACCTGGCGCAATTAAAATTTGCGACAGTATAAAATTATTTTTTGAATAATTTACTATAGAAAAGGCAATCCCTGGCGCACTTACAATTTGCGATAGTAGAAAATTATTTTTTGAATAATTTACTATAGAAAAGGCAATCCCTGGCGCAATTAAAATTTGCGACAGTAGAAAATTATTTTTTGAATAATTTACTATAGAAAAGGCAATACCTGGCGTAATTAAAATTTGCGAAAGTAGAAAATTATTTTTTGAATAATTTACTATAGAAAAGGCAATCCCTGGCGTTGTTAAAATTTGCGACAGTATAAAATTATTTTTTGAATAATTTACTAAAGAAAAGGCAATCCCTGGCGCACTTAAAATTTGCGACAGTAGAAAATTATTTTTTGAATAATTTACTATAGAAAAGTCAATCCCTGGCGCAATTAAAATTTGCGACAGTAGAAAATTATTTTTTGAATAATTTACTATAGAAAAGGCAATCCCTGGCGTAACTAAAATTTGCGACAGTAGAAAATTATTTTTTGAATAATTTACTATAGAAAAGGCAATCCTTGGCGTAATTAAAATTTGCGACAGTATAAAAATATTTTTTGAATAATTTACTATAGAAAAGGCAATCCCTGGCGCACTTAAAATTTGCGACAGTAAAAAATTATTTTTTGAATAATTTACTATAGAAAAGGCAATCCCTGGCGCACTTAAAATTTGCGACAGTAAAAAATTATTTTTTGAATAATTTACTTTAGAAAAGGCAATCCCTGGCGTAATTAAAATTTGCGACAGTATAAAATTATTTTTTGAATAATTTACTATAGAAAAGGCAATCCCTGGCGTATTTAAAATTTGCGACAATATAAAATTAATTTTTGAATAATTTACTATATAAAAGGCAATCCCTGGCGTAATTAAAATTTGCGACAGTATAAAATTATTTTTTGAATAATTTACTATTGAAAAGGCAATCCCTGGCGCAATTAAAATTTGCGACAGTAAAAAATTATAATGTGAGAAATTTACTATAGAAAAGGCAATCCCTGGCGTAATTAAAATTTGCGACAGTAAAAAATTATTTTTTGAATAATTTACTATAGAAAAGGCAATCCCTGGCGTAATTAAAATTTGCGACAGTATAAAATTATTTTTTGAATAATTTACTATAGAAAAGGCAATCCCTGGCGTAATTAAAATTTGCGACAGTAGAAAATAATTTTTTGAATAATTTACTATAGAAAAGGCAATCCCTGGCGCAATTAAAATTTGCGACAGTAAAAAATTATAATGTGAGAAATTTACTATAGAAAAGGCAATCCCTGGGATATTTAAAATTTGCGACAGTAGAAAATTATTTTTTGAATAATTTACTATAGAAAAGGCAATCCCTGGCGCAATTAAAATTTGCGACAGTAGAAAATTATTTTTTGAATAATTTACTATAGAAAAGGCAATCCCTGGCGTAATTAAAATTTGCGACAGTAAAAAATTATTTTTTGCAAAATTTACTATAGAAAAGGCAATCCCTGGCGTAACTAAAATTTGCGACAGTTGAAAATTATTTTTTGAATAATTTACTATAGAAAAGGCAATCCCTGGCGTAATTAAAATTTGCGACAGTATAAAAATATTTTTTGAATAATTTACTATCGAAAAGGCAATCCCTGGCGCACTTAAAATTTGCGACAGTAAAAAATTATTTTTTGAATAATTTACTATAGAAAAGGCAATCCCTGGCGCACTTAAAATTTGCGACAGTAAAAAATTATTTTTTGAATAATTTACTTTAGAAAAGGCAATCCCTGGCGTAATTAAAATTTGCGACAGTATAAAATTATTTTTTGAATAATTTACTATAGAAAAGGCAATCCCTGGCGTATTTAAAATTTGCGACAATATAAAATTAATTTTTGAATAATTTACTATATAAAAGGCAATCCCTGGCGTAATTAAAATTTGCGACAGTATAAAATTATTTTTTGAATAATTTACTATAGAAAAGGCAATCCCTGGCGCAATTAAAACTTGCGATAGTAAAAAATTATTTTTTGAATAATTTACTATAGAAAAGACAATCCCTGGCGTAAGTAAAATTTGCGACAGTAGAAAATTATTTTTTGAATAATTTACTACAGAAAAGGCAATCCCTGGCGTAATTAAAATTTGCGACAGTAAAAAATTATTTTTTGAATAATTTACTATAGAAAAGGCAATCCCTGGGATATTTAAAATTTGCGACAGTAAAAAATTATTTTTTGAATAATTTACTATAGAAAAGGCAATCCCTGGCGTAATTAAAATTTGCGACAGTAGAAAATTATTTTTTGAATAATTTACTATAGAAAAGGCAATCCCTGGCGTAATTAAAATTTGCGACAGTAGAAAATTATTTTTTGAATAATTTACTATAGAAAAGGCAATCCCTGGCGTAATTAAAATTTGCGACAGTAAAAAATTATTTTTTGAATAATTTACTATAGAAAAGGCAATCCCTGGCGTAATTAAAATTTGCGACAGTATAAAATTATTTTTTGAATAATTTACTATAGAAAAGGCAATCCCTGGCGTAATTAAAATTTGCGACAGTAGAAAATTATTTTTTGAATAATTTACTATAGAAAAGGCAATCCCTGGCGCAATTAAAATTTGCGACAGTAAAAAATTATAATGTGAGAAATTTACTATAGAAAAGGCAATCCCTGGGATATTTAAAATTTGCGACAGTAGAAAATTATTTTTTGAATAATTTACTATAGAAAAGGCAATCCCTGTCGCAATTAAAATTTGCGACAGTAGAAAATTATTTTTTGAATAATTTACTATAGAAAAGGCAATCCCTGGCGTAATTAAAATTTGCGACAGTAAAAAATTATTTCTTGCAAAATTTACTATAGAAAAGGCAATCCCTGGCGCACTTAAAATTTGCGACAGTAAAAAATTATTTTTTGAATAATTTACTATAGAAAAGGCAATACCTGACGTAATTAAAATTTGCGACAATAGAAAATTATTTTTTGAATAATTTACTATAGAAAAGGCAATCCCTGGCGCAATTAAAATTTGCGACAGTAAAAATTATTTTTTTAATAATTTACTATATAAAAGGCAATCCCTGGCGTAATTAAAATTTGCGACAGTAAAAAATTATTTTTTGAATAATTTACTATAGAAAAGGCAATCCCTGGCGCACTTAAAATTTGCGACAGTAAAAAATTATTTTTTGAATAATTTACTATAGAAAAGGCAATTCCTGGCGTAATTAAAATTTGCGACAGTAGAAAATTATTTTTTGAATAATTTACTATAGAAAAGGCAATCCCTGGCGTAATTAAAATTTGCGACAGTATAAAATTATTTTTTGAATAATTTACTATAGAAAAGGCAATCCCTGGCGTAATTAAAATTTGCGACAGTAGAAAATTATTTTTTGAATAATTTACTATAGAAAAGGCAATCCCTGGCGCAATTAAAATTTGCGACAGTAAAAAATTATAATGTGAGAAATTTACTATAGAAAAGGCAATCCCTGTGATATTTAAAATTTGCGACAGTAGAAAATTATTTTTTGAATAATTTACTATAGAAAAGGCAATCCCTGGCGCAATTAAAATTTGCGACAGTAGAAAATTATTTTTTGAATAATTTACTATAGAAAAGGCAATCCTGGCGTAATTAAAATTTGCGACAGTAAAAAATTATTTTTTGCAAAATTTACTATAGAAAAGGCAATCCCTGGCGTAACTAAAATTTGCGACAGTTGAAAATTATTTTTTGAATAATTTACTATAGAAAAGGCAATCCCTGGCGTAATTAAAATTTGCGACAGTATAAAAATATTTTTTGAATAATTTACTATAGAAAAGGCAATCCCTGGCGCACTTAAAATTTGCGACAGTAAAAAATTATTTTTTGAATAATTTACTATAGAAAAGGCAATCCCTGGCGCACTTAAAATTTGCGACAGTAAAAAATTATTTTTAGAATAATTTACTTTAGAAAAGGCAATCCCTGGCGTAATTAAAATTTGCGACAGTATAAAATTATTTTTTGAATAATTTACTATAGAAAAGGCAATCCCTGGCGTATTTAAAATTTGCGACAATATAAAATTAATTTTTGAATAATTTACTATATAAAAGGCAATCCCTGGCGTAATTAAAATTTGCGACAGTATAAAATTATTTTTTGAATAATTTACTATAGAAAAGGCAATCCCTGGCGCAATTAAAACTTGCGATAGTAAAAAATTATTTTTTGAATTATTTACTATGGAAAAGGCAACCCTGGCGTAAGTAAAATTTGCGACAGTAGAAAATTATTTTTTGAATAATTTACTATAGAAAAGGCAATCCCTGGCGTAATTAAAATTTGCGACAGTAAAAAATTATTTTTTGAATAATTTACTATAGAAAAGGCAATCCCTGGGATATTTAAAATTTGCGACAGTAAAAAATTATTTTTTGAATAATTTACTATAGAAAAGGCAATCCCTGGCGTAATTAAAATTTGCGACAGTAGAAAATTATTTTTTGAATAATTTACTATAGAAAAGGCAATCCCTGGCGTAATTAAAATTTGCGACAGTAGAAAATTATTTTTTGAATAATTTACTATAGAAAAGGCAATCCCTGGCGTAATTAAAATTTGCGACAGTAAAAAATTATTTTTTGAATAATTTACTATAGAAAAGGCAATCCCTGGCGTAATTAAAATTTGCGACAGTAAAAAATTATTTTTTGAATAATTTACTATAGAAAAGGCAATCCCTGGCGCACTTAAAATTTGCGACAGTAAAAAATTATTTTTTGAATAATTTACTATAGAAAAGGCAATCCCTGGCGCACTTAAAATTTGCGACAGTAAAAAATTATTTTTTGAATAATTTACTTTAGAAAAGGCAATCCCTGGCGTAATTAAAATTTGCGAAAGTATAAAATTATTTTTTGAATAATTTACTATAGAAAAGGCAATCCCTGGCGTATTTAAAATTTGCGACAATATAAAATTAATTTTTGAATAATTTACTATACAAAAGGCAATCCCTGGCGTAATTAAAATTTGCGACAGTATAAAATTATTTTTTGAATAATTTACTATAGAAAAGGCAATCCCTGGCGCAATTAAAATTTGCGACAGTAAAAAATTATAATGTGAGAAATTTACTATAGAAAAGGCAATCCCTGGCGTAATTAAAATTTGCGACAGTATAAAATTATTTTTTGAATAATTTACTATAGAAAAGGCAATCCCTGGCGTAATTAAAATTTGCGACAGTAGAAAATTATTTTTTGAATAATTTACTATAGAAAAGGCAATCCCTGGCGCAATTAAAATTTGCGACAGTAAAAAATTATAATATGAGAAATTTACTATAGAAAAGGCAATCCCTGGGATATTTAAAATTTGCGACAGTAGAAAATTATTTTTTGAATAATTTACTATAGAAAAGGCAATCCCTGGCGCAATTAAAATTTGCGACAGTAGAAAATTATTTTTTGAATAATTTACTATAGAAAAGGCAATCCCTGGCGTAATTAAAATTTGCGACAGTAGAAAATTATTTTTTGAATTATTTACTATAGAAAAGGCAATCCCTGGCGTAATTAAAATTTGCTACAGTTGAAAATTATTTGTTAAATAATTTACTATAGAAAAGGCAATCCATGGCGTAATTAAAATTTGCGACAGTATAAAATTATTTTTTGAATAATTTACTTTAGAAAAGGCAATCCCTGGCGTAATTAAAATTTGCGACAATATAAAATTAATTTTTGAATAATTTACTATATAAAAGGCAATCCCTGGCGTAATTAAAATTTGCGACAGTAGAAAATTATTTTTTGAATAATTTACTATAGAAAAGGCAATCCCTGGCGCAATTAAAACTTGCGATAGTAAAAAATTATTTTTTGAATAATTTACTATAGAAAAGGCAATCCCTGGCGTAATTAAAATTTGCGACAGTAGAAAATTATTTTTTGAATAATTTACTATAGAAAAGGCAATCCCTGGAGTAATTAAAATTTGCGACAGTAAAAAATTATTTTTTGAATAATTTACTATAGAAAAGGCAATCCCTGGGATATTTAAAATTTGCGACAGTAGAAAGTTATTTTTTGAATAATTTACTATAGAAAAGGCAATCCCTGGCGCACTTAAAATTTGCGACAGTAGAAAATTATTTTTTGCAAAATTTACTATAGAAAAGGCAATCCCTGGCGCAATTAAAATTTGCGACAGTAAAAAATTATTTTTTGAATAATTTACTATAGAAAAGGCAATCCCTGGCGTAATTAAAATTTGCGACAGAATAAAATTATTTTTTGAATAATTTACTATAGAAAAGGCAATCCCTGGCGTAATTAAAATTTGCGACAGTAGAAAATTATTTTTTGAATAATTTACTATAGAAAAGGCAATCCCTGGCGTAATTAAAATTTGCGACAGTAAAAAATTATTTTGTGAGAAATTTACGATAGAAAAGGCAATCCCTGGCGCAATTAAAATTTGCGACAGTAAAAAATTATTTTTTGAATAATTTACTATAGAAAAGGCAATCCCTGGCGCACTTAAAATTTGCGACAGTAGAAAATTATTTTTTGCAAAATTTACTATAGAAAAGGCAATCCCTGGCGCAATTAAAATTTGCGACAGTAAAAAATTATTTTTTGAATAATTTACTATAGAAAAGGCAATCCCTGGCGTAATTAAAATTTGCGACAGTATAAAATTATTTTTTGAATAATTTACTATAGAAAAGGCAATCCCTGGCGTAATTAAAATTTGCGACAGTAGAAAATTATTTTTTGAATAATTTACTATAGAAAAGGCAATCCCTGGCGTAATTAAAATTTGCGACAGTAAAAAATTATTTTGTGAGAAATTTACTATAGAAAAGGCAATCCCTGGCGCAATTAAAATTTGCGACAGTAAAAAATTATTTTTTGAATAATTTACTATAGAAAAGGCAATCCCTGGCGTAATTAAAATTTGCGACAGTATAAAATTATTTTTTGAATAATTTACTGTAGAAAAGGCAATCCCTGGCGCAATTAAAATTTGCGACAGTATAAAATTATTTTTTGAATAATTTACTATAGAAAAGGCAATCCCTGGCGTATTTAAAATTTGCGACGGTATAAATTATTTTTTGAAAAATTTACTATAGAAAAGGCAATCCCTGGCGTAATTAAAATTTGCGACAGTTGAAAATTATTTTTTGAATAATTTACTATAGAAAAGGCAATCCCTGGCGTAATTAAAAATTGCGACAGTTGAAAATTATTTTTTGAATAATTTACTATAGAAAAGGCAATCCCTGGCGTAATTAAAATTTGCGACAGTAGAAAATTATTTTTTGAATAATTTACTATAGAAAAGGCGATCCCTGGCGTAATTAAAATTTGCGACAGTAAAAAATTATTTTTTGAATAATTTACTATAGAAAAGGCAATCCCTGGCGCACTTAAAATTTGCGACAGTAAAAAATTATTTTTTGAATAATTTACTATAGAAAAGGCAATCCCTGGCGCACTTAAAATTTGCGACAGTAAAAAATTATTTTTTGAATAATTTACTTTAGAAAAGGCAATCCCTGGCGTAATTAAAATTTGCGAAAGTATAAAATTATTTTTTGAATAATTTACTATAGAAAAGGCAATCCCTGGCGTATTTAAAATTTGCGACGGTATAAATTATTTTTTGAAAAATTTACTATAGAAAAGGCAATCCCTGGCGTAATTAAAATTTGCGACAGTAGAAAATTATTTTTTGAATAATTTACTATAGAAAAGGCAATCCCTGGCGTAATTAAAATTTGCGACAGTAAAAAATTATTTTGTGAGAAATTTACTATAGAAAAGGCAATCCCTGGCGCAATTAAAATTTGCGACAGTAAAAAATTATTTTTTGAATAATTTACTATAGAAAAGGCAATCCCTGGCGTAATTAAAATTTGCGGCAGTATAAAATTATTTTTTGAATAATTTACTGTAGAAAAGGCAATCCCTGGCGCAATTAAAATTTGCGACAGTATAAAATTATTTTTTGAATAATTTACTATAGAAAAGGCAATCCCTGGCGTATTTAAAATTTGCGACGGTATAAATTATTTTTTGAAAAATTTACTATAGAAAAGGCAATCCCTGGCGTAATTAAAATTTGCGACAGTTGAAAATTATTTTTTGAATAATTTACTATAGAAAAGGCAATCCCTGGCGTAATTAAAAATTGCGACAGTTGAAAATTATTTTTTGAATAATTTACTATAGAAAAGGCAATCCCTGGCGTAATTAAAATTTGCGACAGTAGAAAATTATTTTTTGAATAATTTACTATAGAAAAGGCGATCCCTGGCGTAATTAAAATTTGCGACAGTAAAAAATTATTTTTTGAATAATTTACTATAGAAAAGGCAATCCCTGGGATATTTAAAATTTGCGACAGTAAAAAATTATTTTTTGAATAATTTACTATAGAAAAGGCAATCCCAGGCGTAATTAAAATTTGCGACAGTAGAAAATTATTTTTTGAATAATTTACTATAGAAAAGGCAATCCCTGTCGTATTTAAAATTTGCGACAGTAAAAAATTATTTTTTGAATAATTTACTATAGAAAAGGCAATCCCTGGCGTAATTCAAATTTGCGACAGTATAAAATTATTTTTTGAATAATTTACTATAGAAAAGGCAATCCCTGGCGCACTTAAAATTTGCGACAGTAAAAAATTATTTTTTGAATAATTTACTATAGAAGAGGCAATCCCTGGCGCACTTAAAATTTGCGACAGTAAAAAATTATTTTTTGAATAATTTACTATAGAAAAGGCAATCCCTGGCGTAATTAAAATTTGCGACAGTATAAAATTATTTTTTGAATAATTTACTATAGAAAAGGCAATCCCTGGCGCAATTAAAATTTGCGACAGTATAAAATTATTTTTTGAAAAATTTACTATAGAAAAGGCAATCCCTGGCGTAATTAAAATTTGCGACAGTAGAAAGTTATTTTTTGAATAATTTACTATAGAAAAGTCAATCCCTGGCGCACTTAAAATTTGCGACAGTAGAAAATTATTTTTTGCAAAATTTACTATAGAAAAGGCAATCCCTGGCGCAATTAAAATTTGCGACAGTAAAAAATTATTTTTTGAATAATTTACTATAGAAAAGGCAATCCCTGGCGTAATTAAAATTTGCGACAGTATAAAATTATTTTTTGAATAATTTACTATAGAAAAGGCAATCCCTGGCGTAATTAAAATTTGCGACAGTAGAAAATTATTTTTTGAATAATTTACTATAGAAAAGGCAATCCCTGGCGTAATTAAAATTTGCGGCAGTAAAAGATTATTTTGTGAGAAATTTACTATAGAAAAGGCAATCCCTGGGGCAATTAAAATTTGCGACAGTAAAAAATTATTTTTTGAATAATTTACTATAGAAAAGGCAATCCCTGGCGTAATTAAAATTTGCGACAGTATAAAATTATTTTTTGAATAATTTACTGTAGAAAAGGCAATCCCTGGCGCAATTAAAATTTGCGACAGTATAAAATTATTTTTTGAATAATTTACTATAGAAAAGGCAATCCCTGGCGTATTTAAAATTTGCGACGGTATAAATTATTTTTTGAAAAATTTACTATAGAAAAGGCAATCCCTGGCGCACTTAAAATTTGCGACAGTAAAAAATTATTTTTTGAATAATTTACTATAGAAAAGGCAATCCATGGCGCAATTAAAATTTGCGACAGTAAAAAATTATTTTGTGAGAAATTTACTATAGAAAAGGCAATCCCTGGCGCAATTAAAATTTGCGACAGTAGAAAATTATTTTTTGAATAATTTACTATAGAAAAGGCAATCCCTGGCGCAATTAAAATTTGCGACAGTAGAAAATTATTTTTTGAATAATTTACTATAGAAAAGGCAATCCCTGGCGTATTTAAAATTTGCGACAGTTGAAAATTATTTTTTGAATAATTTACTATAGAAAAGGCAATCCCTGGCGTAATTAAAATTTGCGACAGTACAAAATTATTTTTTGCAAAATTTACTATAGAAAAGGCAATCCCTGGCGCACTTAAAATTTGCGACAGTAAAAAATTATTTTTTGAATAATTTACTATAGAAAAGGCAATCCATGGCGCAATTAAAATTTGCGACAGTAAAAAATTATTTTGTGAGAAATTTACTATAGAAAAGGCAATCCCTGGCGCAATTAAAATTTGCGACAGTAGAAAATTATTTTTTGAATAATTTACTATAGAAAAGGCAATCCCTGGCGCAATTACAATTTGCCACAGTAGAAAATTATTTTTTGAATAATTTACTATAGAAAAGGCAATCCCTGGCGCAATTAAAATTTGCGACAGTAAAAAATTATTTTTTGAATAATTTACTATAGAAAAGGCAATCCTTGGCGTAATTAAAATTTGCGACAGTAGAAAATTATTTTTTGAATAATTTACTATAGAAAAGGCAATCCCTGGCGTAATTAAAATTTGCGACAGTAGAAAATTATTTTTTGAATAATTTACTATAGAAAAGGCAATCCCTGGCGTAATTAAAATTTGCGACAGTAAAAAATTATTTTTTGAATAATTTACTATAGAAAAGGCAATCCCTGGGATATTTAAAATTTGCGACAGTAAAAAATTATTTTTTGAATAATTTACTATAGAAAAGGCAATCCCTGGCGTAATTAAAATTTGCGACAGTAGAAAATTATTTTTTGAATAATTTACTATAGAAAAGGCAATCCCTGGCGTAATTAAAATTTGCGACAGTAAAAAATTATTATTTGAATAATTTACTATAGAAAAGGCAATCCCTGGGATATTTAAAATTTGCGACAGTAAAAAATTATTTTTTGAATAATTTACTATAGAAAAGGCAATCCCTGGCGTAATTAAAATTTGCGACAGTAGAAAATTATTTTTTGAATAATTTACTATAGAAAAGGCAATCCCTGGCGTATTTAAAATTTGCGACAGTAAAAAATTATTTTTTGAATAATTTACTATAGAAAAGGCAATCCCTGGCGTAATTAAAATTTGCGGCAGTATAAAATTATTTTTTGAATAATTTACTGTAGAAAAGGCAATCCCTGGCGCAATTAAAATTTGCGACAGTATAAAATTATTTTTTGAATAATTTACTATAGAAAAGGCAATCCCTGGCGTATTTAAAATTTGCGACGGTATAAATTATTTTTTGAAAAATTTACTATAGAAAAGGCAATCCCTGGCGTAATTAAAATTTGCGACAGTTGAAAATTATTTTTTGAATAATTTACTATAGAAAAGGCAATCCCTGGCGTAATTAAAAATTGCGACAGTTGAAAATTATTTTTTGAATAATTTACTATAGAAAAGGCAATCCCTGGCGTAATTAAAATTTGCGACAGTAAAAAATTATTTTTTGAATAATTTACTATAGAAAAGGCAATCCCTGGCGTAATTAAAATTTGCGACAGTATAAAATTATTTTTTGAATAATTTACTATAGAAAAGGCAATCCCTGGCGCAATTAAAATTTGCGACAGTATAAAATTATTTTTTGAAAAATTTACTATAGAAAAGGCAATCCTTGGCGTAATTAAAATTTGCGACAGTAGAAAGTTATTTTTTGAATAATTTACTATAGAAAAGGCAATCCCTGGCGCACTTAAAATTTGCGACAGTATAAAATTATTTTTTGAATAATTTACTATAGAAAAGGCAATCCCTGGCGTAATTAAAATTTGCGACAGTAGAAAATTATTTTTTGAATAATTTACTATAGAAAAGGCAATCCCTGGCGTAATTAAAATTTGCGACAGTAAAAAATTATTTTGTGAGAAATTTACTATAGAAAAGGCAATCCCTGGCGCAATTAAAATTTGCGACAGTAAAAAATTATTTTTTGAATAATTTACTATAGAAAAGGCAATCCCTGGCGTAATTAAAATTTGCGACAGTATAAAATTATTTTTTGAATAATTTACTGTAGAAAAGGCAATCCCTGGCGCAATTAAAATTTGCGACAGTATAAAATTATTTTTTGAATAATTTACTATAGAAAAGACAATCCCTGGCGTATTTAAAATTTGCGACGGTATAAAATTATTTTTTGAAAAATTTACTATAGAAAAGGCAATCCCTGGCGTAATTAAAATTTGCGACAGTTGAGAATTATTTTTTGAATAATTTACTATAGAAAAGGCAATCCCAGGCGTAATTAAAATTTGCGACAGTTGAAAATTATTTTTTGAATAATTTACTATAGAAAAGGCAATCCCTGGCGCACTTAAAATTTGCGACAGTAAAAAATTATTTTTTGAATAATTTACTATAGAAAAGGCAATCCCTGGCGCACTTAAAATTTGCGACAGTATAAAATTATTTTTTGAATAATTTACTATAGAAATGGCAATCCCTGGTGTAATTAAAATTTGCGACAGTAGAAAATTATTTTTTGAATAATTTACTATAGAAAAGGCAATCCCTGGCGTATTTAAAATTTGCGACAGTTGAAAATTATTTTTTGAATAATTTACTATAGAAAAGGCAATCCCTGGCGTAATTAAAATTTGCGACAGTACAAAATTATTTTTTGCAAAATTTACTACAGAAAAGGCAATCCCTGGCGCACTTAAAATTTGCGACAGTAAAAAATTATTTTTTGAATAATTTACTATAGAAAAGGCAATCCATGGCGCAATTAAAATTTGCGACAGTAAAAAATTATTTTGTGAGAAATTTACTATAGAAAAGGCAATCCCTGGCGGAATTAAAATTTGCGACAGTAGAAAATTATTTTTTGAATAATTTACTATAGAAAAGGCAATCCCTGGCGCAATTACAATTTGCCACAGTAGAAAATTATTTTTTGAATAATTTACTATAGAAAAGGCAATTACAGTATAAAATTATTTTTTGAAAAATTTACTATAGAAAAGGCAATCCCTGGCGTAATTAAAATTTGCGACAGTAGAAAGTTATTTTTTGAATAATTTACTATAGAAAAGGCAATCCCTGGCGCACTTAAAATTTCCGACAGTAGAAAATTATTTTTTGCAAAATTAACTATAGAAAAGGCAATCCCTGGCGCAATTAAAATTTGCGACAGTAAAAAATTATTTTGTGAGAAATTTACTATAGAAAAGGCAATCCCTGGCGCAATTAAAATTTGCGACAGTAAAAAATGATTTTTTGAATAATTTACTATAGAAAAGGCAATCCCTGGCGTAATTAAAATTTGCGACAGTATAAAATTATTTTTTGAATAATTTACTGTAGAAAAGGCAATCCCTGGCGCAATTAAAATTTGCGACAGTATAAAATTATTTTTTGAATAATTTACTATAGAAAAGGCAATCCCTGGCGTATTTAAAATTTGCGACGGTATAAAATTATTTTTTGAAAAATTTACTATAGAAAAGGCAATCCCTGGCGTAATTAAAATTTGCGACAGTTGAAAATTATTTTTTGAATAATTTACTATAGAAAAGGCAATGCCTGGCGTAATTAAAATTTGCGACAGTTGAAAATTATTTTTTGAATAATTTACTATAGAAAAGGCAATCCCTGGCGCACTTAAAATTTGCGACAGTAAAAAATTATTTTTTGAATAATTTACTATAGAAAAGGCAATCCCTGGCGCACTTAAAATTTGCGACAGTATAAAATTATTTTTTGAATAATTTACTATAGAAAAGGCAATCCCTGGCGTAATTAAAATTTGCGACAGTAGAAAATTATTTTTTGAATAATTTACTATAGAAAAGGCAATCCCTGGCGTATTTAAAATTTGCGACAGTTGAAAATTATTTTTTGAATAATTTACTATAGAAAAGGCAATCCCTGGCGTAATTAAAATTTGCGACAGTACAAAATTATTTTTTGAAAAATTTACTATAGAAAAGGCAATCCCTGGCGCACTTAAAATTTGCGACAGTAAAAAATTATTTTTTGAATAATTTACTATAGAAAATGCAATCCATGGCGCAATTAAAATTTGCGACAGTAAAAAATTATTTTGTGAGAAATTTACTATAGAAAAGGCAATCCCTGGCGCAATTAAAATTTGCGACAGTAGAAAATTATTTTTTGAATAATTTACTATAGAAAAGGCAATCCCTGGCGCAATTAAAATTTGCGACAGTAAAAAATTATTTTTTGAATAATTTACTATAGAAAAGGCAATCCCTGGCGTAATTAAAATTTGCGACAGTAGAAAAGTATTTTTTGAATAATTGACTATAGAAAAGGCAATCCCTGGCGTAATTAAAATTTGCGACAGTAGAAAATTATTTTTTGAATTATTTACTATAGAAAAGGCAATCCCTGGCGTAATTAAAATTTGCGACAGTTGAAAATTATTTTTTGAATAATTTACTATAGAAAAGGCAATCCCTGGCGTAATTAAAATTTGCGACAGTATAAAATTATTTTTTGAATAATTTACTTTAGAAAAGGCAATCCCTGGCGTAATTAAAATTTGCGACAGTATAAAATTATTTTTTGAATAATTTACTATAGAAAAGGCAATCCCTGGCGTATTTAAAATTTGCGACAATATAAAATTAATTTTTGAATAATTTACTATATAAAAGGCAATCCCTGGCGTAATTAAAATTTGCGACAGTAGAAAATTATTTTTTGAATAATTTACTATAGAAAAGGCAATCCCTGGCGCAAATAAAACTTGCGATAGTAAAAAATTATTTTTTGAATAATTTACTATAGAAAAGGCAATCCCTGGCGTAATTAAATTTTGCGACAGTAGAAAATTATTTTTTGAATAATTTACTATAGAAAAGGCAATCCCTGGCGTAATTAAAATTTGCGACAGTAAAAAATTATTTTTTGAATAATTTACTATAGAAAAGGCAATCCCTGGGATATTTAAAATTTGCGACAGTAAAAAATTATTTTTTGAATAATTTACTATAGAAAAGGCAATCCCTGGCGTAATTAAAATTTGCGACAGTAGAAAATTATTTTTTGAATAATTTACTATAGAAAAGGCAATCCCTGGCGTATTTAAAATTTGCGACAGTAAAAAATTATTTTTTGAATAATTTACTATAGAAAAGGCAATCCCTGGCGTAATTCAAATTTGCGACAGTATAAAATTATTTTTTGAATAATTTACTATAGAAAAGGCAATCCCTGGCGCACTTAAAATTTGCGACAGTAAAAAATTATTTTTTGAATAATTTACTATAGAAGAGGCAATCCCTGGCGCACTTAAAATTTGCGACAGTAAAAAATTATTTTTTGAATAATTTACTATAGAAAAGGCAATCCCTGGCGCAATTAAAATTTGCGACAGTAGAAAATTATTTTTTGAATAATTTACTATAGAAAAGGCAATCCCTGGCGTAATTAAAATTTGCGACAGTATAAAATTATTTTTTGAATAATTTACTATAGAAAAGGCAATCCCTGGCGCAATTAAAATTTGCGACAGTATAAAATTATTTTTTGAAAAATTTACTATAGAAAAGGCAATCCCTGGCGTAATTAAAATTTGCGACAGTAGAAAATTATTTTTTGAATTATTTACTATAGAAAAGGCAATCCCTGGCGTAATTAAAATATGCGACAGTTGAAAATTATTTTTTGAATTATTTACTATAGAAAAGGCAATCCCTGGCGTAATTAAAATTTGCGACAGTATAAAATTATTTTTTGAATAATTTACTTTAGAAAAGGCAATCCCTGGCGTAATTAAAATTTGCGACAGTATAAAATTATTTTTTGAATAATTTACTATAGAAAAGGCAATCCCTGGCGTATTTAAAATTTGCGACAATATAAAATTAATTTTTGAATAATTTACTATATAAAAGGCAATCCCTGGCGTAATTAAAATTTGCGACAGTAGAAAATTATTTTTTGAATAATTTACTATAGAAAAGGCAATCCCTGGCGCAATTAAAACTTGCGATAGTAAAAAATTATTTTTTGAATAATTTACTACACAAAAGGCAATCCCTGGCGTAATTAAAATTTGCGACAGTAGAAAATTATTTTTTGAATAATTTACTATAGAAAAGGCAATGCCTGGCGTAATTAAAATTGGCGACAGTAAAAAATTATTTTTTGAATAATTTACTATAGAAAAGGCAATCCCTGGGATATTTAAAATTTGCGACAGTAAAAAATTATTTTTTGAATAATTTACTATAGAAAAGGCAATCCCTGGCGAAATTAAAATTTGCGACAGTAGAAAATTAGTTTTTGAATAATTTACTATAGAGAAGGCAATCCCTGGCGTATTTAAAAATTGCGACAGTAAAAAATTATTTTTTGAATAATTTACTATAGAAAAGGCAATCCCTGGCGTAATTCAAATTTGCTACAGTATAAAATTATTTTTTGAATAATTTACTATAGAAAAGGCAATCCCTGGCGCACTTAAAATTTGCGACAGTAAAAAATTATTTTTTGAATAATTTACTATAGAAGAGGCAATCCCTGGCGCAATTAAAATTTGCGACAGTATAAAATTATTTTTTGAAAAATTTACTATAGAAAAGGCAATCCCTGGCGTAATTAAAATTTGCGACAGTAGAAAGTTATTTTTTGAATAATTTACTATAGAAAAGGCAATCCCTGGCGCACTTAAAATTTGCGACAGTAGAAAATTATTTTTTGCAAAATTTACTATAGAAAAGGCAATCCCTGGCGCAATTAAAATTTGCGACAGTAGAAAGTTATTTTTTGAATAATTTACTATAGAAAAGGCAATCCCTGGCGCACTTAAAATTTGCGACAGTAGAAAATTATTTTTTGCAAAATTTACTATAGAAAAGGCAATCCCTGGCGCAATTAAAATTTGCGACAGTAAAAAATTATTTTTTGAATAATTTACTATAGAAAAGGCAATCCCTGGGGTAATTAAAATTTGCGACAGTATAAAATTATTTTTTAAATAATTTACTACAGAAAACGCAATCCCTGGCGTAATTAAAATTTGCGGCAGTAGAAAATTATTTTTTGAATAATTTACTATAGAAAAGGCAATCCCTGGCGTAATTAAAATTTGCGACAATAAAAAATTATTTTGTGAGAAATTTACTATAGAAAAGGCAATCCCTGGCGCAATTAAAATTTGCGACAGTAAAAAATTATTTTTTGAATAATTTACTATAGAAAAGGCAATCCCTGGCGTAATTAAAATTTGCGACAGTATAAAATTATTTTTTGAATAATTTACTGTAGAAAAGGCAATCCCTGGCGCAATTAAAATTTGCGACAGTATAAAATTGTTTTTTGAATAATTTACTATAGAAAAGGCAATCCCTGGCGTATTTAAAATTTGCGACGGTATAAAATTATTTTTTGAAAAATTTACTATAGAAAAGGCAATCCCTGGCGTAATTAAAATTTGCGACAGTTGAAAATTATTTTTTGAATAATTTACTATAGAAAAGGCAATCCCTGGCGTAATTAAAATTTGCGACAGTTGAAAATTATTTTTTGAATAATTCACTATAGAAAAGGCAATCCCTGGCGCACTTAAAATTTGCGACAGTAAAAAATTATTTTTTGAATAATTTACTATAGAAAAGGCAATCCCTGGCGCACTTAAAATTTGCGACAGTATAAAATTATTTTTTGAATAATTTACTATAGAAAAGGCAATCCCTGGCGTAATTAAAATTTGCGACAGTAGAAAATTATTTTTTGAATAATTTACTATAGAAAAGGCAATCCCTGGCGTATTTAAAATTTGCGACAGTTGAAAATTATTTTTTGAATAATTTACTATAGAAAAGGCAATCCCTGGCGTAATTAAAATTTGCGACAGTACAAAATTATTTTTTGCAAAATTTACTATAGAAAAGGCAATCCCTGGCGCACTTAAAATTTGCGACAGTAAAAAATTATTTTTTGAATAATTTACTATAGAAAAGGCAATCCATGGCGCAATTAAAATTTGCGACAGTAAAAAATTATTTTGTGAGAAATTTACTATAGAAAAGGCAATCCTTGGCGCAATTAAAATTTGCGACAGTAGAAAATTATTTTTTGATTAATTTACTTTAGAAAAGGCAATCCTTGGCGCAATTACAATTTGCGACAGTAGAAAATTATTTTTTGAATAATTTACTATAGAAAAGGCAATCCCTGACGCAATTAAAATTTGCGACAGTAAAAAATTATTTTTTGAATAATTTACTATAGAAAAGGCAATCCCTGGCGTAATTAAAATTTGCGACAGTAGAAAATTATTTTTTGAATAATTTACTATAGAAAAGGCAATCCCTGGCGTAATTAAAATTTGCGACAGTAGAAAATTATTTTTTGAATTATTTACTATAGAAAAGGCAATCCCTGGCGTAATTAAAATTTGGGACAGTTGAAAATTATTTTTTGAATAATTTACTATAGAAAAGGCAATCCCTGGCGTAATTAAAATTTGCGACAGTATAAAATTATTTTTTGAATAATCTACTAAAGAAAAGGCAATCCCTGGCGCAATTAGAATTTGCGACAGTATAAAATTATTTTTAGCAAAATTTACTATAGAAAAGGCAATCCCTGGCGCAATTAAAATTTGCAACAGTTGAAAATTATTTTTTGAATAATTTACTATAGAAAAGGCAATCCCTGGCGTAATTAAAATTTGCGACAGTAGAAAATTATTTTTTGAATAATTTACTATAGAAAAGGCAATCCCTGGGATATTTAAAATTTGCGACAGTAAAAAATTATTTTTTGAATAATTTACTATAGAAAAGGCAATCCCTGGCGTAATTAAAATTTGCGACAGTAGAAAATTATTTTTTGAATAATTTACTATAGAAAAGGCAATCCCTGGCGTAATTAAAATTTGCGACAGTAGAAAATTATTTTTTGAATTATTTACTATAGAAAAGGCAATCCCTGGCGTAATTAAAATTTGCGACAGTTGAAAATTATTTTTTGAATAATTTACTATAGAAAAGGCAATCCCTGGCGTAATTAAAATTTGCGACAGTATAAAATTATTTTTTGAATAATTTACTTTAGAAAAGACAATCCCTGGCGTAATTAAAATTTGCGACAGTATAAAATTATTTTTTGAATAATTTACTATAGAAAAGGCAATTCCTGGCGTATTTAAAATTTGCGACAATATAAAATTAATTTTTGAATAATTTACTATATAAAAGGCAATCCCTGGCGTAATTAAAATTTGCGACAGTAGAAAATTATTTTTGAATAATTTACTATAGAAAAGGCAATCCCTGGCGCAATTAAAACTTGCGATAGTAAAAAATTATTTTTTGAATAATTTACTATAGAAAAGGCAATCCCTGTTGTAATTAAAATTTGCGACAGTAGAAAATTATTTTTTGAATAATTTACTATGGAAAAGGCAATCCCTGGCGTAATTAAAATTTGCGACAGTAAAAAATTATTTTTTGAATAATTTACTATAGAAAAGGCAATCCCTGGGATATTAAAAATTTGCGACAGTAAAAAATTATTTTTTGAATAATTTACTATAGAAAAGGCAATCCCTGGCGTGATTAAAATTTGCGACAGTAGAAAATTATTTTTTGAATAATTTACTATAGAAAAGGCAATCCCTGGCGTATTTAAAATTTGCGACAGTAAAAAATTATTTTTTGAATAATTTACTATAGAAAAGGCAATCCCTGGTGTAATTCAAATTTGCGACAGTATAAAATTATTTTTAGAATAATTTACTATAGAAAAGGCAATCCCTGGCGCACTTAAAATTTGCGACAGTAAAAAATTATTTTTTGAATAATTTACTATAGAAGAGGCAATCCCTGGCGCACTTAAAATTTGCGACAGTAAAAAATTATTTTTTGAATTATTTACTATAGAAAAGGCAATCCCTGGCGTAATTAAAATTTGCGACAGTATAAAATTATTTTTTGAATAATTTACTATAGAAAAGGCAATCCCTGGCGCAATTAAAATTTGCGACAGTATAAAATTATTTTTTGAAAAAATTACTATAGAAAAGGCAATCCCTGGCGTAATTAAAATTTGCGACAGTAGAAAATTATTTTTTGAATAATTTACTATAGAAAAGGCAATCCCTGGCGCACTTAAAATTTGCGACAGTAGAAAATTATTTTTTGCAAAATTTACTATAGAAAAGGCAATCCCTGGCGCAATTAAAATTTGCGACAGTAAAAAATTATTTTTTGAATAATTTACTATAGAAAAGGCAATTCCTGGCGTAATTAAAATTTGCGACAGTAGAAAATTATTTTTTGAATAATTTACTATAGAAAAGGCAATCCCTGGCGTATTTAAAATTTGCGACAGTTGAAAATTATTTTTTGAATAATTTACTATAGAAAAGGCAATCCCTGGCGTAATTAAAATTTGCGATAGTACAAAATTATTTTTTGCAAAATTTACTATAGAAAACGCAATCCCTGGCGCACTTAAAATTTGCAACAGTATAAAATTATTTTTTGAAATTTACTATAGAAAAGGCAATCCATGGCGCAATTAAAATTTGCGACAGTAAAAAATTATTTTGTGAGAAATTTACTATAGAAAAGGCAATCCCTGGCGCAATTAAAATTTGCGACAGTAGAAAATTATTTTTTGAATAATTTACTATAGAAAAGGCAATCCCTGGCGCAATACAATTTGCGACAGTAGAAAATTATTTTTTGAATAATTTACTATAGAAAAGGCAATCCCTGTCGTAATTAAAATTTGCGACAGTAAAAAATTATTTTGTGAGAAATTTACTATAGAAAAGGCAATCCCTGGCGCAATTAAAATTTGCGACAGTAAAAAATTATTTTTTGAATAATTTACTATAGAAAAGGCAATCCCTGGCGTAATTAAATTTGCGACAGTATAAAATTATTTTTTGAATAATTTACTATAGAAAAGGCAATCCGTGGCGTAATTAAAATTTGCGACAGTAGAAAATTATTTTTTGAATAATTTACTATAGAAAAGGCAATCCCTGGCGCAATTAAAATTTGCGACAGTAAAAAATTATTTTGTGAGAAATTTACTATAGAAAAGGCAATCCCTGGGATATTTAAAATTTGCGACAGTAGAAAATTATTTTTTGAATAATTTACTATAGAAAAGGCAATCCCTGGCGTAATTAAAATTTTCGACAGTAAAAAATTCTTTTTTGAATAATTTACTATAGAAAAGGCAATCCCTGGCGCACTTAAAATTTGCGACAGTAAAAAATTATTTTTTGAATAATTTACTATAGAAAAGGCAATCCCTGGCGTAATTAAAATTTGCGACAGTATAAAATTATTTTTTGAATAATTTACTATATAAAAGGCAATCCCTGGCGTAATTAAAATTTGCGACAGTAGAAAATTATTTTTTGAATAATTTACTGTAGAAAAGGAAATCCCTGACGCAATTAAAACTTGCGATAGTTAAAAATTATTTTTTGAATAATTTACTATAGAAAAGGCAATCCCTGGCGTAATTAAAATTTGCGACAGTTGAAAATTATTTTTTTGAATAATTTACTATAGAAAAGGCAATCCCTGGCGCAATTAAAATTTGCGACAGTATAAAAATTATTTTTTGAAAAATTTACTATAGACAATCCTGGCGTAATTAAAATTTGCGACAGTAGAAAATTATTTTTTGAATAATTTACTATAGAAATGGCAATCCCCTGGCGCACTTAAAATTTGCGACAGTAGAAAATTATTTTTTGCAAAATTTACTATAGAAAAGGCAACCCCTGGTGCAATTAAAATTTGCGACAGTAAAAAATTATTTTTTGAATAATTTACTATAGAAAAGGCAATCCCTGGAGTAATTAAAAATTTGCGACAGTATAAATTATTTTTTGAATAATTTACTATAGAAAAGGCAATCCCTGGCGTAATTAAAATTGCGACAGTAGAAAATTATTTTTTGAATAATTTACTATAGAAAAGGCAATCCCTGGCGTGATTAAAATTTGCGACAGTAAAAAAATCATTTTGTGAGAAATTTACTATAGAAAAGGCAATCCCTGCGCAATTAAAATTTGCGACAGTAAAAAATTATTTTTTGAATAATTTACTATAGAAAAGGCAATCCCCTGGCGTAATTAAAATTTGCGACAGTATAAAATTATTTTTTGAATAATTTACTATAGAAAAGGCAATCCCTGGCGTAATTAAAATTTGCGACAGTAGAAAATTATTTTTTGAATAATTTACTATAGAAAAGGCATCCCTGGCGCACTTAAAATTTGCGCAGTAAAAAAATATTTTTTGAATAATTTACTATAGAAAAGGCAATCCATGGCGCAATTAAAAATTTGCGACAGTAAAAAATTATTTTTTGAATAATTTACTATAGAAAAGGCAATTCCTGGCGTGATTAAAATTTGCGATAGTAAAAAATCATTTTGTGAGAAATTTACTATAGAAAAGGCAATCCCTGGCGCAATTAAAATTTGCGACAGTAAAAAATTATTTTTTGAATAATTTACTATAGAAAAGGCAATCCCTGGCGTAATTAAAATTTGCGACAGTATAAAATTATTTTTTGAATAATTTACTATAGAAAAGGCATTCCCTGGCGGTAATTAAAATTTGCGACAGTAGAAAATTATTTTTTGAATAATTTACTATAGAAAAGGCCAATCCCTGGCGCACTTAAAATTTGCGACAGTAAAAAATTATTTTTGAATAATTTACTATAGAAAAGGCAATCCATGGCGCAATTAAAAATTTGCGACAGTAAAAAATTATTTTGTGAGAAATTTACTATAGAAAAGGCAATCCCTGGCGCAATTAAAATTTGCGACAGTAGAAAAATTATTTTTTGAATAATTTACTATAGAAAAGGCAATCCCTGGCGTAATTAAAAATTTGCGACAGTAGAAAATTATTTTTTGAATTATTTACTATAGAAAAGGCAATCCCTGGCGTAATTAAAATTTCCGACAGTTGAAAATTATTTTTTGAATAATTTACTATAGAAAAGGCAATCCCTGGCGTAATTAAAATTTGCGACAGTATAAAATTATTTTTTGAATAATCTACTAAAGAAAAGGGCAATCCCTGGCGCAATTAAAATTTGCGACAGTATAAAATTATTTTTAGCAAAATTTACTATAGAAAAGGCAATCCTGGCGCAATTAAAATTTGCGACCGTTGAAAATTATTTTTTGAATAATTTACTATAGAAAAGGCAATCCCTGGCGTAATTAAAATTTGCGACAATAGAAAATTATTTTTGAATAATTTACTATAGAAAAGGCAATCCCTGGCGCAATTAAAACTTGCAACAGTAGAAAATAATTTTTTGAATAATTTACTATAGAAAAGGCAATCCCTGGCGTAGTTAAAATTTGCGACAGTTGAAAATTATTTTTTGAATAATTTACTATAGAAAAGGCAATCCCTGGCGTAATTAAAATTTGCGACCAGTAAAAAATTATTTGTGAGAAATTTACTATAGAAAAGGCAATCCCTGGCGCAATTAAAAGTTGCGACAGTAAAAAATTATTTTTTGAATAATTTACTATAGAAAAGGCAATCCCTGGCGTAATTAAAATTTGCGACAGTATAAAATTATTTTTTGAATAATTTACTATAGAAAAGGCAATCCCTGGCGTAATTAAAATTTCCGACAGTAGAAAATTATTTTTTGAATAATTTACCATAGAAAAGGCAATCCCCTGGCGCAATTAAAATTTGCGACAGTAAAAAATTATTTTGTGAGAAATTTACTATAGAAAAGGCAATCCCTGGGATATTTAAAAATTTGCGACAGTAGAAAATTATTTCTTGAATAATTTACTATAGAAAAGGCAATCCCTGGCGTAATTAAAATTTGCGACAGTAAAAAATTATTTTTTGAATAATTTACTATAGAAAAGGCAATCCCCTGGCACACTTAAAATTTGCGACAGTAAAAAATTATTTTTTGAATAATTTACTATAGAAAAGGCAATCCCTGGCGTAATTAAAATTTGCGACAGTATAAAATTATTTTTTGAATAATTTACTATATAAAAGGCAATCCCTGGCGTAATTAAAATTTGCGACAGTAGAAAATTATTTTTTGAATAATTTACTGTAGAAAAGGAAATCCCTGACGCAATTAAAACTTGCGATAGTAAAAAATTATTTTTTGAATAATTTACTATAGAAAAGCAATCCCTGGCGTAATTAAAATTTGCGACAGTTGAAAATTATTTTTTGAATAATTTACTATAGAAAAGGCAATCCCTGGCGCAATTAAAATTTGCGACAGTATAAAATTATTTTTTGAAAAATTTACTATAGACAATCCCTGGCGTAATTAAAATTTGCGACAGTAGAAAATTATTTTTTGAATAATTTACTATAGAAAAGGCAATCCCTGGCGCACTTAAAATTTGCGACAGTAGAAAAGTATTTTTTGCAAAATTTACTATAGAAAAGGCAATCCCTGGCGCAATTAAAATTTGCGACAGTTAAAAATTATTTTTTGAATAATTTACTATAGAAAAGGGCAATACCTGGCGTGATTAAAATTTGCGACAGTAAAAAATTATTTTGTGAGAAATTTACTATAGAAAAGGCAATCCCTGGCGCAATTAAAATTTGCGACAGTAAAAAATTATTTTTTGAATAATTTACTATAGAAAAGGCAATCCCTGGCGTAATTAAAATTTGCGACAGTAGAAAATTATTTTTTGAATAATTTACTATAGAAAAGGCAGTCCCTGGCGCAATTAAAATTTGCGACAGTAAAAAATTATTTTGTGAGAAATTTACTATAGAAAAGGCAATCCCTGGGATATTTAAAATTTGCGACAGTAGAAAATTATTTTTGAATAATTTACTATAGAAAAGGTAATCCCTGGCGCAATTACAATTTGCGACAGTTGAAAATTATTTTTTGAATAATTTACTATAGAAAAGGCAATCCCTGGCGCAATTAAATTTGCGACAGTAGAAAATTATTTTTTGAATAATTTACTATAGAAAACTCAATCCCTGGCGCAATTAAATTTGCGACAGTAGAAAATTATTTTTTGAATAATTTACTATAGAAAAGGCAATCCCTGGCGTAATTAAAAATTTGCGACAATAGAAAATTATTTTTAGAATAATTTACTGTAGAAAAGGCAATCCCTGGCGTATTTAAAATTTGCGACAGTATAAAATTAATTTTTGGAAAATTTACTATATAAAAGGCAATCGCTGGCGTAATTAAAATTTGCGACAGTAGAAAATATTTTTGAATAATTTACTGTAGAAAAGGCAATCCCTGGCGCAATTAAAACTTGCGATAGTAAAAAATTATTTTTGAATAATTTACTGTAGAAAAGGCAATCCCTGGCGCACTTAAAATTTGCGACAGTAGAAAATTATTTTTTGCAAAATTTACTATAGAAAAGGCAATCCTTGGCGCAATTAAATTTGCGACAGTAAAAAATTATTTTTTGCAAAATTTACTATAGAAAAGGCAATCCCTGGCGCACTTAAAATTTGCGACAGTAAAAAATTATTTTTTGAATAATTTACTATAGAAAAGGCAATCCCTGGCGTAATTGAATTTTGCGACAGTATAAAATTATTTTTGAATAATTTACTATAGAAAAGGCAATCCCTGGCGTAATTAAATTTGCGACAGTAGAAAATTATTTTTTGAATAATTTACTATAGAAAAGGCAATACCTGGCGTGATTAAAATTTGCGACAGTAAAAAATTATTTTGTGAGAAATTTACTATAGAAAAGGCAATCCCTGGCGTATTTAAAATTTGCGACAGTATAAAATTATTTTTTGAAAAATTTACTATATAAAAGGCAATCCCTGGCGTAATTAAAATTTGCGACAGTAGAAAATTATTTTTTGAATAATTTACTGTAGAAAAGGCAATCCCTGGCGCAATTAAAACTTGCGATAGTAAAAAATTATTTTTTGAATAATTTACTGTAGAAAAGGCAATCCCTGGCGCACTTAAAATTTGCGACAGTAGAAAATTATTTTTTGCAAAATTTACTATAGAAAAGGCAATCCCTGGCGCAATTAAAATTTGCGACAGTAAAAAATTATTTTTTGCAAAATTTACTATAGAAAAGGCAATCCCTGGCGCACTTAAAATTTGCGACAGTAAAAAATTATTTTTTGAATAATTTACTATAGAAAAGGCAATCCCTGGCGTAATTAAAATTTGCGACAGTAGAAAATTATTTTTTGAATAATTTACTATAGAAAAGTCAATCCCTGGCGTAATTAAAATTTGCGACAGTATAAAATTATTTTTTGCAAAATTTACTATAGAAAAGGCAATCCTTGGCGTAATTAAAACTTGCGATAGTAAAAAATTATTTTTGAAAAATTTACTATAGAAAAGGCAATCCCTGGCGCAATTACAATTTGCGACAGTAAAAAATTATTTTTTGAAAAATTTACTGTAGAAAGGCAATCCCTGGCGCAATTAAAATTTGCGACAGTAAAAAATTATTTTTTGAATAATTTACTATAGAAAAGGCAATCCCTGTCGTAATTAAAATTTGCGACATTAGAAAATTATTTTTTGAATAATTTACTGTAGAAAAGGCAATTCCTGGCGCAATTAAAACTTGCGATAGTAAAAAATTATTTTTTGAATAATTTACTATAGAAAAGGCAATCCCTGGCGTAATTAAAATTTGCGACAGTTGAAAATTATTTTTTGAATAATTTACTATAGAAAAGGCAATCCCTGGCGCAATTAAAATTTGCGACAGTATAAAATTATTTTTTGAAAAATTTACTATAGAAAGGCAATCCCTGGCGTAATTAAAATTTGCGACAGTATAAAATTATTTTTTGAATAATTTACTATAGAAAAGGCAATCCCTGGCGTAATTAAAATTTGCGACAGTAGAAAATTATTTTTTGAATAATTTACTATAGAAAAGGCAATCCCTGGCGCAATTAAAATTTGCGACAGTAAAAAATTATTTTGTGAGAAATTTACTATAGAAAAGGCAATCCCTGGGATATTTAAAATTTGCGACAGTAGAAAATTATTTTTTGAATAATTTACTATAGAAAAGGCAATCCCTGGCGTAATTAAAATTTGCGACAGTAAAAAATTATTTTTTGAATAATTTACTATAAAAAAGGCAATCCCTGGCGCACTTAAAATTTGCGACAGTAAAAAATTATTTTTTGAATAATTTACTATAGAAAAGGCAATCCCTGGCGTAATTAAAATTTGCGACAGTAGAAAATTATTTTTTGAATAATTTACTATAGAAAAGGCAATCCCTGGCGCAATTAAAATTTTGCGACAGTAGAAAATTATTTTTTGAATAATTTACTATAGAAAAGGCAATCCCTGGCGTAATTAAAATTTGCGACAATAGAAAATTATTTTTAGAATAATTTACTGTAGAAAAGGCAATCCCTGGCGTATTTAAAATTTGCGACAGTATAAAATTAATTTTTGGAAAATTTACTATATAAAAGGCAATCCCTGGCGTAATTAAAATTTGCGACAGTAGAAAATTATTTTTTGAATAATTTACTGTAGAAAAGGCAATCCCTGGCGCAATTAAAACTTGCGATAGTAAAAAATTATTTTTTGAATAATTTACTGTAGAAAAGGCAATCCCTGGCGCACTTAAAATTTGCGACAGTAGAAAATTATTTTTTGCAAAATTTACTATAGAAAAGGCAATCCTTGGCGCAATTAAAATTTGCGACAGTAAAAAATTATTTTTTGCAAAATTTACTATAGAAAAGGCAATCCCTGGCGCACTTAAAATTTGCGACAGTAAAAAATTATTTTTTGAATAATTTACTATAGAAAAGGCAATCCCTGGCGTAATTGAATTTTGCGACAGTATAAAATTATTTTTTGAATAATTTACTATAGAAAAGGCAATCCCTGGCGTAATTAAAATTTGCGACAGTAGAAAATTATTTTTTGAATAATTTACTATAGAAAAGGCAATACCTGGCGTGATTAAAATTTGCGACAGTAAAAAATTATTTTGTGAGAAATTTACTATAGAAAAGGCAATCCCTGGCGTATTTAAAATTTGCGACAGTATAAAATTATTTTTTGAAAAATTTACTATATAAAAGGCAATCCCTGGCGTAATTAAAATTTGCGACAGTAGAAAATTATTTTTTGAATAATTTACTGTAGAAAAGGCAATCCCTGGCGCAATTAAAACTTGCGATAGTAAAAAATTATTTTTTGAATAATTTACTGTAGAAAAGGCAATCCCTGGCGCACTTAAAATTTGCGACAGTAGAAAATTATTTTTTGCAAAATTTACTATAGAAAAGCAATCCTGGCGCAATTAAAATTTGCGACAGTAAAAAATTATTTTTTGCAAAATTTACTATAGAAAAGGCAATCCCCTGGCGCACTTAAAATTTGCGACAGTAAAAAATTATTTTTTGAATAATTTACTATAGAAAAGGCAATCCCTGGCGTAATTAAAATTTGCGACAGTAGAAAATTATTTTTTGAATAATTTACTATAGAAAAGTCAATCCCTGGCGTAATTAAAATTTGCGACAGTATAAAATTATTTTTTGCAAAATTTACTATAGAAAAGGCAATCCCTGGCGTAATTAAAACTTGCGATAGTAAAAAAATTATTTTTTGAAAAATTTACTATAGAAAAGGCAATCCCCTGGCGCAATTACAATTTGCGACAGTAAAAAATTATTTTTTGAAAAATTTACTGTAGAAAGGCAATCCCTGGCGCAATTAAAATTTGCGACAGTAAAAAATTATTTTTTGAATAATTTACTATAGAAAAGGCAATCCCTGTCGTAATTAAAATTTGCGACATTAGAAAATTATTTTTTGAATAATTTACTGTAGAAAAGGCAATTCCTGGCGCAATTAAAACTTGCGATAGTAAAAAATTATTTTTTGAATAATTTACTATAGAAAAGGCAATCCCTGGCGTAATTAAAATTTGCGACAGTTGAAAATTATTTTTTGAATAATTTACTATAGAAAAGGCAATCCCTGGCGCAATTAAAATTTGCGACAGTATAAAATTATTTTTTGAAAAATTTACTATAGAAAGGCAATCCCTGGCGTAATTAAAAATTTGCGACAGTATAAAATTATTTTTTGAATAATTTACTATAGAAAAGGCAATCCCTGGCGTAATTAAAATTTGCGACAGTAGAAAATTATTTTTGAATAATTTACTATAGAAAAGGCAATCCCTGGCGCAATTAAAATTTGCGACAGTAAAAAATTATTTGTGAGAAATTTACTATAGAAAAGGCAATCCCTGGGATAATTTAAAATTTGCGACAGTAGAAAATTATTTTTTGAATAATTTTACTATAGAAAAGGCAATCCCTGGCGTAATTAAAATTTGCGACAGTAAAAAATTATTTTTTGAATAATTTACTATAAAAAGGCAATCCCTGCCGCACTTAAAATTTGCGACAGTAAAAAATTATTTTTTGAATAATTTACTATAGAAAAGGCAATCCCTGGCGTAATTAAAATTTGCGACAGTAGAAAATTATTTTTTGAATAATTTACTATAGAAAAGGCAATCCCTGGCGCAATTAAAATTTTGCGACAGTAGAAAATTATTTTTTGAATAATTTACTATAGAAAAGGCAATCCCTGGCGTAATTAAATTTTGCGACAGTAGAAAATTATTTTTTGAATAATTTACTATAGAAAAAGCAATCCCTGGCGTAATTAAAATTTGCGACAGTATAAAATTATTTTTTGAATAATTTACTAAAGAAAAGGCAATCCTGGCGCAATTAAAATTTGCGACAGTAAAAAATTATTTTTTTGAATAATTTACTATAGAAAAGGCAATCCCTGTCGTAATTAAAATTTGCGACAGTATAAAATTATTTTTTGAATAATTTACTATAGAAAAGGCAATCCTGGCGTAATTAAAATTTGCGACAGTAAAAAATTATTTTTTGAATAATTTACTATAGAAAAGGCAATCCCTGGAGTAATTAAAATTTGCGACAGTAGAAAATTATTTTTTGAATAATTTACTATAGAAAAGGCAATCCCTGGCGCAATTAAAATTTGCGACAGTAAAAAATTATTTTTTGAATAATTTACTATAGAAAAGGCAATCCCTGGCGTAATTAAAATTTGCGACAGTATAAAATTATTTTTTGAATAATTTACTATAGAAAAGGCAATCCCTGGCGTAATTAAAATTTGCGACAGTAGAAAATTATTTTTGCATAATTTACTATAGAAAAGGCAATCCCTGGCGTAATTAAAATATGCGACAGTAGAAAATTATTTTTTGAATAATTTACTATAGAAAAGGCGATCCCTGGCGCAATTAAAATTTGCGACAGTAAAAAATTATTTTGTGAGAGATTTACTATAGAAAAGGCAATCCTTGGGATATTTACAATTTGCGACAGTAGAAAATTATTTTTTGAATAATTTACAATAGAAAAGGCAATCCCTGGCCCAATTAAAATTTGCGACAGTAAAAAATTATTTTTTGAATAATTACTATAGAAAAGGCATTCCCTGGCGTAATTAAAATTTGCGACAGTATAAAATTATTTTTTGAATAATTTACTATAGAAAAGGCAATTCCCTGGCGCAATTAAAATTTGCGACAGTAGAAAATTATTTTTTGAATAATTTACTATAGAAAAGGCAATCCCTGGCGCAATTAAAATTTGCGACAGTAAAAAATTATTTTGTGAGAAATTTACTATAGAAAAGGCAATCCCTGGGATATTTAAAATTTGCGACAGTAGAAAATTATTTTTTGAATAATTTACTATAGAAAAGGCAATCCCTGGCGCAATTAAAATTTGCGACAGTTGAAAATTATTTTTTGAATAATTTACTATAGAAAAGGCAATCCCTGGCGCAATTAAAATTTGCGACAGTAGAAAATTATTTTTTGAATAATTTACTATAGAAAAGGCAATCCCTGGCGCAATTAAAATTTGCGACAGTAGAAAATTATTTTTTGAATAATTTACTATAGAAAAGGCAATCCCTGGCGTAATTAAAATTTGCGACAGTAGAAAATTATTTTTAGAATAATTTACTGTAGAAAAGGCAATCCCTGGCGTATTTAAAATTTGCGACAGTTGAAAATTATTTTTTGAATAATTTACTATAGAAAAGGCAATCCCTGGCGCAATTAAAATTTGCGACAGTATAAAATTATTTTTTGAAAAATTTACTATAGACAATCCCTGGCGTAATTAAAATTTGCGACAGTAGAAAATTATTTTTTGAATAATTTACTATAGAAAAGGCAATCCCTGGCGCAATTAAAATTTGCGACAGTAAAAAATTATTTTTTGAATAATTTACTGTAGAAAAGGAAATCCCTGACGCAATTAAAACTTGCGATAGTAAAAAATTATTTTTTGAATAATTTACTATAGAAAAGGCAATCCCTGGCGTAATTAAAATTTGCGACAGTTGAAAATTATTTTTTGAATAATTTACTATAGAAAAGGCAATCCCTGGCGCAATTAAAATTTGCGACAGTATAAAATTATTTTTTGAAAAATTTACTATAGACAATCCCTGGCGTAATTAAAATTTGCGACAGTAGAAAATTATTTTTTGAATAATTTACTATAGAAAAGGCAATCCCTGGCGCAATTAAAATTTGCGACAGTAAAAAATTATTTTTTGAATAATTTACTATAGAAAAGGCAATCCCTGGCGTAATTAAAATTTGCGACAGTATAAAATTATTTTTTGAATAATTTACTATAGAAAAGGCAATCCCTGGCGTAATTAAAATTTGCGACAGTAGAAAATTATTTTTTGCATAATTTACTATAGAAAAGGCAATCCCTGGCGTAATTAAAATATGCGACAGTAGAAAATTATTTTTTGAATAATTTACTATAGAAAAGGCGATCCCTGGCGCAATTAAAATTTGCGACAGTAAAAAATTATTTTGTGAGAGATTTACTATAGAAAAGGCAATCCTTGGGATATTTACAATTTGCGACAGTAGAAAATTATTTTTTGAATAATTTACAATAGAAAAGGCAATCCCTGGCCCAATTAAAATTTGCGACAGTAAAAAATTATTTTTTGAATAATTTACTATAGAAAAGGCATTCCCTGGCGTAATTAAAATTTGCGACAGTATAAAATTATTTTTTGAATAATTTACTATAGAAAAGGCAATCCCTGGCGCAATTAAAATTTGCGACAGTAGAAAATTATTTTTTGAATAATTTACTATAGAAAAGGCAATCCCTGGCGCAATTAAAATTTGCGACAGTAAAAAATTATTTTGTGAGAAATTTACTATAGAAAAGGCAATCCCTGGGATATTTAAAATTTGCGACAGTAGAAAATTATTTTTTGAATAATTTACTATAGAAAAGGCAATCCCTGGCGCAATTAAAATTTGCGACAGTTGAAAATTATTTTTTGAATAATTTACTATAGAAAAGGCAATCCCTGGCGCAATTAAAATTTGCGACAGTAGAAAATTATTTTTTGAATAATTTACTATAGAAAAGGCAATCCCTGTCGCAATTAAAATTTGCGACAGTAGAAAATTATTTTTTGAATAATTTACTATAGAAAAGGCAATCCCTGGCGTAATTAAAATTTGCGACAGTAGAAAATTATTTTTAGAATAATTTACTGTAGAAAAGGCAATCCCTGGCGTATTTAAAATTTGCGACAGTATAAAATTAATTTTTGAAAAATTTACTATATAAAAGGCAATACCTGGCGTAATTAAAATTTGCGACAGTAGAAAATTATTTTTTGAATAATTTACTGTAGAAAAGGCAATCCCTGGCGCAATTAAAACTTGCGATAGTAAAAAATTATTTTTTGAATAATTTACTGTAGAAAAGGCAATCCCTGGCGCACTTAAAATTTGCGACAGTATAAAATTATTTTTTTAAATAATTTACTATAGAAAAGGCAATCCCTGGCGTAATTAAAATTTGCGACAGTAGAAAATAATTTTTTGAATAATTTACTATAGAAAAGGCAATCCCTGGCGTGATTAAAATTTGCGACAGTAAAAAATTATTTTGTGAGAAATTTACTATAGAAAAGGCAATCCCTGGGATATTTAAAATTTGCGACAGTAGAAAATTATTTTTTGAATAATTTACTATAGAAAAGGCAATCCCTGGCGCAATTACAATTTGCGACAGTTGAAAATTATTTTTTGAATAATTTACTATAGAAAAGGCAATCCCTGGCGCAATTAAAATTTGCGACAGTAGAAAATTATTTTTTGAATAATTTACTATAGAAAAGGCAATCCCTGGCGCAATTAAAATTTGCGACAGTAGAAAATTATTTTTTGAATAATTTACTATAGAAAAGGCAATCCCTGGCGTAATTAAAATTTGCGACAGTAGAAAATTATTTTTTGAATAATTTACTGTAGAAAAGGCAATCCCTGGCGTATTTAAAATTTGCGACAGTATAAAATTAATTTTTGAAAAATTTACTATATAAAAGGCAATCCCTGGCGTAATTAAAATTTGCGACAGTAGAAAATTATTTTTTGAATAATTTACTGTAGAAAAGGCAATCCCTGGCGCAATTAAAACTTGCGATAGTAAAAAATTATTTTTTGAATAATTTACTGTAGAAAAGGCAATCCCTGGCGCACTTAAAATTTGCGACAGTAGAAAATTATTTTTTGCAAAATTTACTATAGAAAAGGCAATCCCTGGCGCAATTAAAATTTGCGACAGTAAAAAATTATTTTTTGCAAAATTTACTATAGAAAAGGCAATCCCTGGCGCACTTAAAATTTGCGACAGTAAAAAATTATTTTTTGAATAATTTACTATAGAAAAGGCAATCCCTGGCTTAATTAAAATTTGCGACAGTAGAAAATTATTTTTTGAATAATTTACTATAGAAAAGGCAATCCCTGGCGTAATTAAAATTTGCGACAGTATAAAATTATTTTTTGCAAAATTTACTATAGAAAAGGCAAACCCTGGCGTAATTAAAACTTGCGATAGTAAAAAATTATTTTTTGAAAAATTTACTATAGAAAAGGCAATCCCTGGCGCAATTACAATTTGCGACAGTAAAAAATTATTTTTTGAAAAAATTACTGTAGAAAGGCAATCCCTGGCGCAATTAAAATTTGCGACAGTAAAAAATTATTTTTTGAAAAATTTACTATATAAAAGGCAATCCCTGGCGTAATTAAAATTTGCGACAGTAAAAAATTATTTTTTGAATAATTTACTATAGAAAGGGCAACCCCTGGCGTAATTAAAATTTGCGACAGTAAAAAATTATTTTTTGAATAATTTACTATAGAAAAGGCAATCCCTGGCGTAATTAAAATTTGCGACAGTATAAAATTATTTTTTGCAAAATTTACTATATAAATGGCAATCCCTGGCGTAATAAAAATTTGCGACAGTAAAAAATTATTTTTTGAATAATTTACTATAGAAAAGGCAATCCCTGTCGTAATTAAAATTTGCGACAGTAGAAAATTATTTTTTGAATAATTTACTGTAGAAAAGGCAATCCCTGGCGCAATTAAAACTTGCGATATTAAAAAATTATTTTTTGAATAATTTACTATAGAAAAGGCAATCCCTGGCGTAATTAAAATATGCGACAGTTGAAAATTATATTTTGAATAATTTACTATAGAAAAGGCAATCCCTGGCGCAATTAAAATTTGCGACAGTATAAAATTATTTTTTGAAAAATTTACTATAGAAAAGGCAATCCCTGGCGTAATTAAAATTTGCGACAGTATAAAATTATTTTTTGAATAATTTACTATAGAAAAGGCAATCCCTGGCGTAATTAAAATTTGCGACAGTAGAAAATTATTTTTTGAATAATTTACTATAGAAAAGGCAATCCCTGGCGCAATTAAAATTTGCGACAGTAAAAAATTATTTTGTGAGAAATTTACTATAGAAAAGGCAATCCCTGGGATATTTAAAATTTGCGACAGTAGAAAATTATTTTTTGAATAATTTACTATAGAAAAGGCAATCCCTGGCGTAATTAAAATTTGCGACAGTAAAAAATTATTTTTTGAATAATTTACTATAGAAAAGGCAATCCCTGGCACACTTAAAATTTGCGACAGTAAAAAATTATTTTTTGAATAATTTACTATAGAAAAGGCAATCCCTGGCGTAATTAAAATTTGCGACAGTATAAAATTATTTTTTGAATAATTTACTATATAAAAGGCAATCCCTAGCGTAATTAAAATTTGCGACAGTAGAAAATTATTTTTTGAATAATTTACTATAGAAAAGGCAATCCCTGGCGTAATTAAAATTTGCGACAGTAAAAAATTATTTTTTGAATAATTTACTATAGAAAAGGCAATCCCTGGCGCACTTAAAATTTGCGACAGTATAAAATTATTTTTTGAATAATTTACTATAGAAAAGGCAATCCCTGGCGTAATTAAAATTTGCGACGGTAGAAAATTATTTTTTGAATAATTTAGTATAGAAAAGGCAATCCCTGGCGTAATTAAAATTTGCGACAGTAAAAAATTATTTTTTGAAAAATTTACTATATAAAAGGCAATCCCTGGCGTAATTAAAATTTGCGACAGTAGAAAATTATTTTTTGAATAATTTACTGTAGAAAAGGCAATCCCTGGCGCAATTAAAATTTGCGACAGTAAAAAATTATTTTTTGAATAATTCACTATAGAAAAGGCAATCCCTGGCGTAATTAAAATTTGCGACAATATAAAATTATTTTTTGCAAAATTTACTATAGAAAAGGCAATCCCTGGCGTAATTAAAACTTGCGATAGTAAAAAATTATTTTTTGAAAAATTTACTATAGAAAAGGCAATCCCTGGCGCAATTACAATTTGCGAAAGTAAAAAATTATTTTTTGAAAAATTTACTGTAGAAAGGCAATCCCTGGCGCAATTAAAATTTGCGACAGTAAAAAATTATTTTTTGAATAATTTACTATAGAAAAGGCAATCCCTGGCGTAATTAAAATTTGCGACAGTAGAAAATTATTTTTGGAATAATTTACTATAGAAAAGGCAATTCCTGGCGCACTTAAAATTTGCGACAGTAAAAAAATATTTTTTGTTTAATTTACTATAGAAAAGGCAATCCCTGGCGTAATTAAAATTTGCGACAGTAGAAAATTATTTTTTGAATAATTTACTATAGAAAAGGCAATCCCTGGCGTATTTAAAATTTGCGACAGTATAAAACTATTTTTTGAAAAATTTACTATAGAAAAGGCAATCCCTGGCGTAATTAAAATTTGCGACAGTAAAAAATTATTTTTTGAATAATTTACTATATAAAAGGCAATCCCTGGCGTAATTAAAATTTGCGACAGTAGAAAATTATTTTTTGAATAATTTACTATAGAAAAGGCAATCCCAGGCGTAATTAAAATTTGCGACAGTATAAAATTATTTTTTGAATAATTTACTATAGAAAAGGCAATCCCTGGCGTAATTAAAATTTGCGACAGTAAAAAATTATTTTTTGAATAATTTACTATAGAAAAGGCAATCCCTGGCGCACTTAAAATTTGCGACAGTAAAAAATTATTTTTTGAATAATTTACTATAGAAAAGGCAACCCTTGGCGTAATTAAAATTTGCGGCAGTAGAAAATTATTTTTTGAATAATTTACTGTAGAAAAGGCAATCCCTGGCGCAATTAAAATTTGCGACAGTAAAAAATTATTTTTTGAATAATTCACTATAGAAAAGGCAATCCCTGGCGTAATTAAAATTTGCGACAGTATAAAATTATTTTTTGCAAAATTTACTATAGAAAAGGCAATCCCTGGCGTAATTAAAACTTGCGATAGTAAAAAATTATTTTTTGAAAAATTTACTATAGAAAAGGCAATCCCTGGCGCAATTACAATTTGCGAAAGTAAAAAATTATTTTTTGAAAAATTTACTGTAGAAAGGCAATCCCTGGCGCAATTAAAATTTGCGACAGTAAAAAATTATTTTTTGAATAATTTACTATAGAAAAGGCAATCCCTGGCGTAATTAAAATTTGCGACAGTAGAAAATTATTTTTTGAATAATTTACTATAGAAAAGGCAATTCCTGGCGCACTTAAAATTTGCGACAGTAAAAAAATATTTTTTGTTTAATTTACTATAGAAAAGGCAATCCCTGGCGTAATTAAAATTTGCGACAGTAGAAAATTATTTTTTGAATAATTTACTATAGAAAAGGCAATCCCTGGCGTATTTAAAATTTGCGACAGTATAAAACTATTTTTTGAAAAATTTACTATAGAAAAGGCAATCCCTGGCGTAATTAAAATTTGCGACAGTAAAAAATTATTTTTTGAATAATTTACTATATAAAAGGCAATCCCTGGCGTAATTAAAATTTGCGACAGTAGAAAATTATTTTTTGAATAATTTACTATAGAAAAGGCAATCCCAGGCGTAATTAAAATTTGCGACAGTATAAAATTATTTTTTGAATAATTTACTATAGAAAAGGCAATCCCTGGCGTAATTAAAATTTGCGACAGTAAAAAATTATTTTTTGAATAATTTACTATAGAAAAGGCAATCCCTGGCGCACTTAAAATTTGCGACAGTAAAAAATTATTTTTTGAATAATTTACTATAGAAAAGGCAACCCTTGGCGTAATTAAAATTTGCGGCAGTAGAAAATTATTTTTTGAATAATTTACTATAGAAAAGGCAATCCCTAGCGCAATTAAAATTTGCGACAGTATAAAATTATTTTTTGAATAATTTACTATAGAAAAGGCAATCCCTGGCGTAATTAAAATTTGCGACAGTATAAAATTATTTTTTGAATAATTTACTATAGAAAAGGCAATCCCTGGCGTAATTAAAATTTGCGACGGTAGAAAATTATTTTTTGAATAATTTACTATAGAAAAGGCAATCCCTGGCGTAATTAAAATTTGCGACAGTAAAAAATTATTTATTGAAAAATTTACTATATAAAAGGCAATCCCTGGCGTAATTAAAATTTGCGACAGTAGAAAATTATTTTTTGAATAATTTACTGTAGAAAAGGCAATCCCTGGCGCAATTAAAATTTGCGACAGTAAAAAATTATTTTTTGAATAATTTACTATAGAAAAGGCAATCCCTGGCGTAATTAAAATTTGCGACAGTATAAAATTATTTTTTGCAAAATTTACTATAGAAAAGGCAATCCCTGGCGTAATTAAAACTTGCGATAGTAAAAAATTATTTTTTGAAAAATTTACTATAGAAAAGGCAACCCCTGGCGTAATTAAAATTTGCGACAGTAGAAAATTATTTTTTGAATAATTTACTGTAGAAAGGCAATCCCTGGCGCAATTAAAATTTGCGACAGTAAAAAATTATTTTTTGAAAAATTTACTATAGAAAAGGCAATCCCTGGCGTATTTAAAATTTGCGACAGTAAAAAATTATTTTTTGAATAATTTACTATAGAAAAGGCAATCCCTGGCGTAATTAAAATTTGCGACAGAAAAAATTATTTTTTGAATAATTTACTATAGAAAAGGCAATCCCTGGCGCACTTAAAATTTGCGACAGTAAAAAATTATTTTATGAATAATTTACTATAGAAAAGGCAATCCTTGGCGTAATTAAAATTTGCGGCAGTAGAAAATTATTTTTTGAATAATTTACTATAGAAAAGGCAATCCCTAGCGCAATTAAAATTTGCGATAGTATAAAATTATTTTTTGAATAATTTACTATAGAAAAGGCAATCCCTGGCGCACTTAAAATTTGCGACAGTAAAAAATTATTTTTTGAATAATTTACTATAGAAAAGGCAATCCCTGGCGTAATTAAAATTTGCGACAGTAGAAAATTATTTTTTGAATAATTTACTATAGAAAAGGCAATCCCTGGCGTATTTAAAATTTGCGACAGTATAAAATTATTTTTTGAAAAATTTACTATAGAAAAGGCAATCCCTGGCGCACTTTAAACTTGCGACAGTAAAAAATTATTTTTTGAATAATTTACTGTAGAAAAGGCAATCCCTAGCGCAATTAAAATTTGCGACAGTAAAAAATTATTTTTTGAATAATTTACTATAGAAAAGGCAATCCCTGGCGTAATTAAAATTTGCGACAGTATAAAATTATTTTTTGCAAAATTTACTATAGAAAAGACAATCCCAGGCGTAATTAAAACTTGCGATAGTAAAAAATTATTTTTTGAAAAATTTACTATAGAAAAGGCAATCCCTGGCGCAATTACAATTTGCGACAGTAAAAAATTATTTTTTGAAAAATTTTCTGTAGAAAGGCAATCCCTATCGCAATTAAAATTTGCGACAGTAAAATATTATTTTTTGAAAAATTTACTATAGAAAAGGCAATCCCTGGCGTAATTAAAATTTGCGACAGTAAAAAATTATTTTTTGAATAATTTACTATATAAAAGGCAATCCCTGGCGTAATTAAAATTTGCGACAGTAGAAAATTATTTTTTGAATAATTTACTATAGAAAAGGCAATCCCTGGCGTAATTAAAATTTGCGACAGTAAAAAATTATTTTTTGAATAATTTACTATAGAAAAGGCAATCCCTGGGATATTTAAAATTTGCGACAGTAAAAAATTATTTTTTGAATAATTTACTATAGAAAAGGCAATCCCTGGCGTAATTAAAATTTGCGACAGTAAAAAATTATTTTTTGAATAATTAACTATAGAAAAGGCAATCCCTGGCGTAATTAAAATTTGCGACAGTAGAAAATTATTTTTTGAATAATTTACTATAGAAAAGGCAATCCCTGGCGTAATTAAAATTTGCGACAGTAGAAAATTATTTTTTGAATAATTTACTATAGAAAAGGCAATCCCTGGCGTATTTAAAATTTGCGACAGTATAAAATTATTTTTTGAAAAATTTACTATAGAAAAGGCAATCCCTGGCGTAATTAAAATTTGCGACAGTAAAAAATTATTTTTTGAATAATTTACTATAGAAAAGGCAATCCCTGGCGTAATTAAAATTTGCGACAGTAAAAAATTATTTTTTGAATAATTTACTACAGAAAAGGCAATCCCTGGCGCACTTAAAATTTGCGACAGTAGAAAATTATTTTTTGAATAATTTACTATAGAAAAGGCAATCCCTGGCGCACTTAAAATTTGCGACAGTAAAAAATTATTTTTTGAATAATTTACTATAGAAAAGGCAATCCCTGGCGCAATTACAATTTGCGACAGTTGAAAATTATTTTTTGAATAATTTACTATAGAAAAGGCAATCCCTGGCGCAATTAAAATTTGCGACAGTAAAAATTTTTTTTTTGAATAATTTACTATAGAAAAGGCAATCCCTGGCGCACTTAAAATTTGCGACAGTAAAAAATTATTTTTTGCAAAATTTACTATAGAAAAGGCAATCCCTGGCGCACTTAAAATTTGCGACAGTAAAAAATTATTTTTTGAATAATTTACTATAGAAAAGGCAATCCCTGGCGTAATTAAAATTTGCGACAGTAAAAAATTATTTTTTGAATAATTTACTATAGAAAAGGCAATCCCTGGCGTAATTAAAATTTGCGACAGTAAAAAATTATTTTTTGAATAATTTACTATAGAAAAGGCAATCCCTGGCGCACTTAAAATTTGCGACAGTAGAAAATTATTTTTTGAATAATTTACTATAGAAAAGGCAATCCCTGGCGTAATTAAAATTTGAGACAGTAGAAAATTATTTTTTGAATAATTTACTATAGAAAAGGCAATCCCTGGCGCACTTAAAATTTGCGACAGTAAAAAATTATTTTTTGAATAATTTACTATAGAAAATGCAATCCCTGGCGTAATTAAAATTTGCGACAGTAGAAAATTATTTTTTGAATAATTTACTATAGAAAAGGCAATCCCTGGCGCAATTAAAATTTGCGACAGTCTAAAATTATTTTTTGAATAATTTACTATAGAAAAGGCAATCCCTGGCGTAATTAAAATTTGCGACAGTATAAAATTATTTTTTGAATAATTTACTATAGAAAAGGCAATCCCTGGCGCACTTAAAATTTGCGACAGTAGAAAATTAGTTTTTGAATAATTTACTATAGAAAAGGCAATCCCTGGCGCAATTAAAATTTGCGACAGTAAAAAATTATTTTTTGAATAATTTACTATAGAAAAGGCAATCCCTGGCGCAATTAAAATTTGCGACAGTATAAAATTATTTTTTGAATAATTTACTATATAAAAGGCAATCCCTGGCGTATTTAAATTTGCGACAGTATAAAATTATTTTTTGAATAATTTACTATAGAAAAGGCAATCCCTGGCGTAATTAAAATTTGCGACAGTATAAAATTATTTTTTGAATAATTTACTATAGAAAAGGCAATCCCTGGCGCACTTAAAATTTGCGAGAGTAAAAAATTATTTTTTGAAAAATTTACTATATAAAAGGCAATCCCTGGCGTAATTAAAATTTGCGACAGTAGAAAATTATTTTTTGAATAATTTACTGTAGAAAAGGTAATCCCTGGCGCAATTAAAATTTGCGACAGTAAAAAATTATTTTTTGAATAATTTACTATAGAAAAGGCAATCCCTGGCGTAATTAAAATTTGCGACAGTATAAAATTATTTTTTGCAAAATTTACTATAGAAAAGGCAATCCCTGGCGTAATTAAAACTTGCGATAGTAAAAAATTATTTTTTGAAAAATTTACTATAGAAAAGGCAATCCCTGGCGCAATTACAATTTGCGACAGTAAAAAATTATTTTTTGAAAAATTTACTGTAGAAAGGCAATCCCTGGCGCAATCAAAATTTGCTACAGTAAAAAATTATTTTTTGAAAAATTTACTATAGAAAAGGCAATCCCTGGCGTATTTAAAATTTGCGACAGTAAAAAATTATTTTTTGAATAATTTACTATAGAAATGGCAATCCCTGGCGTAATTAAAATTTGCGACAGTAAAAAATTATTTTTTGAATAATTTACTATATAAAAGGCAATCCCTGGCGTAATTAAAATTTGCGACAGTAGAAAATTATTTTTTGAATAATTTACTATAGAAAAGGCAATCCCTGGCGTAATTAAAATTTGCGACAGTAAAAAATTATTTTTTGAATAATTTACTATAGAAAAGGCAATCCCTGGGATATTTAAAATTTGCGACAGTAAAAAATTATTTTTTGAATAATTTACTATAGAAAAGGCAATCCCTGGCGCACTTAAAATTTGCGACAGTAAAAAAGTATTTTTTGAATAATTTACTATAGAAAAGGCAATCCCTGGCGCAATTACAATTTGCGACAGTTGAAAATTATTTTTTGAATAATTTACTATAGAAAAGGCAATCCCTGGCGCAATTTAAATTTGCGACAGTAAAAAATTATTTTTTGAATAATTTACTATAGAAAAGGCAATCCCTGGCGCACTTAAAATTTGCGACAGTAAAAAATTATTTTTTGCAAAATTTACTATAGAAAAGGCAATCCCAGGCGCACTTAAAATTTGCGACAGTAAAAAATTATTTTTTGAATAATTTACTATAGAAAAGGCAATCCCTGGCGCAATTAAAATTTGCGACAGTATAAAATTATTTTTTGAATAATTTACTATATAAAAGGCAATCCCTGGCGTATTTAAATTTGCGACAGTATAAAATTATTTTTTGAATAATTTACTATAGAAAAGGCAATCCCTGGCGTAATTAAAATTTGCGACAGTATAAAATTATTTTTTGAATAATTTACTATAGAAAAGGCAATCCCTGGCGCACTTAAAATTTGCGAGAGTAAAAAATTATTTTTTGAAAAATTTACTATATAAAAGGCAATCCCTGGCGTAATTAAAATTTGCGACAGTAGAAAATTATTTTTTGAATAATTTACTGTAGAAAAGGTAATCCCTGGCGCAATTAAAATTTGCGACAGTAAAAAATTATTTTTTGAATAATTTACTATAGAAAAGGCAATCCCTGGCGTAATTAAAATTTGCGACAGTATAAAATTATTTTTTGCAAAATTTACTATAGAAAAGGCAATCCCTGGCGTAATTAAAACTTGCGATAGTAAAAAATTATTTTTTGAAAAATTTACTATAGAAAAGGCAATCCCTGGCGCAATTACAATTTGCGACAGTAAAAAATTATTTTTTGAAAAATTTACTGTAGAAAGGCAATCCCTGGCGCAATCAAAATTTGCTACAGTAAAAAATTATTTTTTGAAAAATTTACTATAGAAAAGGCAATCCCTGGCGTATTTAAAATTTGCGACAGTAAAAAATTATTTTTTGAATAATTTACTATAGAAATGGCAATCCCTGGCGTAATTAAAATTTGCGACAGTAAAAAATTATTTTTTGAATAATTTACTATATAAAAGGCAATCCCTGGCGTAATTAAAATTTGCGACAGTAGAAAATTATTTTTTGAATAATTTACTATAGAAAAGGCAATCCCTGGCGTAATTAAAATTTGCGACAGTAAAAAATTATTTTTTGAATAATTTACTATAGAAAAGGCAATCCCTGGGATATTTAAAATTTGCGACAGTAAAAAATTATTTTTTGAATAATTTACTATAGAAAAGGCAATCCCAGGCGCACTTAAAATTTGCGACAGTAAAAAAGTATTTTTTGAATAATTTACTATAGAAAAGGCAATCCCTGGCGCAATTACAATTTGCGACAGTTGAAAATTATTTTTTTAATAATTTACTATAGAAAAGGCAATCCCTGGCGCAATTAAAATTTGCGACAGTAAAAAATTATTTTTTGAATAATTTACTATAGAAAAGGCAATCCCTGGCGCACTTAAAATTTGCGACAGTAAAGAATTATTTTTTGCAAAATTTACTATAGAAAAGGCAATCCCAGGCGCACTTAAAATTTGCGACAGTAAAAAATTATTTTTTGAATAATTTACTATAGAAAAGGCAATCCCTGGCGTAATTAAAATTTGCGACAGTTAAAAATTATTTTTTGAATAATTTACTATAGAAAAGGCAATCTCTGGCGTAATTAAAATTTGCGACAGTAAAAAATTATTTTTTGAATAATTTACTATAGAAAAGGCAATCCTGGGCGCACTTAAAATTTGCGACAGTAGAAAATTATTTTTTGAATAATTTACTATAGAAAAGGCAATCCCTGGCGTATTTAAAATTTGCGACAGTAAAAAATTATTTTTTGAATAATTTACTATAAAAAAGGCAATCCCTGGCGTATTTAAAATTTGCGACAGTAGAAAATTATTTTTTGAATAATTTACTATAGAAAAGGCAATCCCTGGCGCAATTAAAATTTGCGACAGTTGAAAACTATTTTGTGAGAAATTTACTATAGAAAAGGCAATCCTTGGCGCAATTAAAATTTGCGACAGTAGAAAATTATTTTTTGAATAATTTACTATAGAAAAGGCAATCCCTGGCGTAATTAAAATTTGCGACAGTAGAAAATTATTTTTTGAATAATTTACTATAGAAAAGGCAATCCCTGGCGCACTTAAAATTTGCGACAGTAAAAAATTATTTTTTGAATAATTTACTATAGAAAAGGCAATCCCTGGCGTAATTAAAATTTGCGACAGTAGAAAATTATTTTTTGAATAATTTACTATAGAAAAGGCAATCCCTGGGGCAATTAAAATTTGCGACAGTATAAAATTATTTTTTGAATAATTTAATATAAAAAAAGGCAATCCCTGGCGTAATTAAAATTTGCGACAGTATAAAATTATTTTTTGAATAATTTACTATAGAAAAGGCAATCCCTGGCGCACTTAAAATTTGCGACAGTAGAAAATTATTTTTTGAATAATTTACTATAGAAAAGGCAATCCCTGGCGCAATTAAAATTTGCGACAGTAGAAAATTATTTTTTGAATAATTTACTTTAGAAAAGGCAATCCCTGGCGTAATTAAAATTTGCGACAGTATAAAATTATTTTTTGAATAATTTACTATAGAAAAGGCAATCCCTGGCGCACTTAAAATTTGCGACAGTAGAAAATTATTTTTTGAATAATTTACTATAGAAAAGGCAATCCCTGGCGCAATTAAAATTTGTGACAGTAGAAAATTATTTTTTGAATAATTTACTATAGAAAAGGCAATCCCTGGCGCACTTAAAATTTGCGACAGTAGAAAATTATTTTTTGAATAATTTACTATAGAAAAGGCAATCCCTGGGATATTTAAAATTTGCGACAGTAAAAAATTATTTTTTGAATAATTTACTATAGAAAAGGCAATCCCTGGCGTAATTAAAATTTGCGACAGTAGAAAATTATTTTTTGAATGATTTACTATAGAAAAGGCAATCCCTGGCGTATTTAAAATTTTGGGACAGTAGAAAATTATTTTTTGAATAATTTACTATAGAAAAGGCAATCCCTGGCGTAATTAAAATTTGCGACAGTAGAAAATTATTTTTTGAATAATTTACTATAGAAAAGGCAATCCCTGGCGTAATTAAAATTTGCGACAGTAGAAAATTATTTTTTGAATAATTTACTATAGAAAAGGCAATCCCTGGCGTAATTAAAATTTGCGACAGTATAAAATTATTTTTTGAATAATTTACTATAGAAAAGGCAATCCCTGGCGCACTTAAAATTTGCGACAGTAGAAAATTATTTTTTGAATAATTTACTATAAAAAGGCAATCCCTGGCGTATTTAAAATTTGCGACAGTAGAAAATTATTTTTTGAATAATTTACTATAGAAAAGGCAATCCCTGGCGCAATTAAAATTTGCGACAGTTGAAAATTATTTTGTGAGAAATTTACTATAGAAAAGGCAATCCTTGGCGCAATTAAAATTTGCGACAGTAGAAAATTATTTTTTGAATAATTTACTATAGAAAAGGCAATCCCTGGCGTAATTAAAATTTGCGACAGTAGAAAATTATTTTTTGAATAATTTACTATAAAAAAGGCAATCCCTGGCGTATTTAAAATTTGCGACAGTTGAAAATTATTTTTTGAATAATTTACTATAGAAAAGGCAATCCCTGGCGCAATTAAAATTTGCGACAGTTGAAAATTATTTTGTGAGAAATTTACTATAGAAAAGGCAATCCTTGGCGCAATTAAAATTTGCGACAGTAGAAAATTATTGTTTGAATAATTTACTATAGAAAAGGCAATCCCTGGCGTAATTAAAATTTGCGACAGTAGAAAATTATTTTTTGAATAATTTACTATAGAAAAGGCAATCCCTGGCGCACTTAAAATTTGCGACAGTAAAAAATTATTTTTTGAATAATTTACTATAGAAAAGGCAATCCCTGGCGTAATTAAAATTTGCGACAGTAGAAAATTATTTTTTGAATAATTTACTATAGAAAAGGCAATCCCCGGGGGCAATTAAAATTTGCGACAGTATAAAATTATTTTTTGAATAATTTAATATAAAAAAAGGCAATCCCTGGCGTAATTAAAATTTGCGACAGTATAAAATTATTTTTTGAATAATTTACTATAGAAAAGGCAATCCCTGGCGCACTTAAAATTTGCGACAGTAGAAAATTATTTTTTGAATAATTTACTATAGAAAAGGCAATCCCTGGCGCAATTAAAATTTGCGACAGTAGAAAATTATTTTTTGAATAATTTACTTTAGAAAAGGCAATCCCTGGCGTAATTAAAATTTGCGACAGTATAAAATTATTTTTTGAATAATTTACTATAGAAAAGGCAATCCCTGGCGCACTTAAAATTTGCGACAGTAGAAAATTATTTTTTGAATAATTTACTATAGAAAAGGCAATCCCTGGCGCAATTAAAATTTGTGACAGTAGAAAATTATTTTTTGAATGATTTACTATAGAAAAGGCAATCCCTGGCGTATTTAAAATTTTGGGACAGTAGAAAATTATTTTTTGAATAATTTACTATAGAAAAGGCAATCCCTGGCGTAATTAAAATTTGCGACAGTAGAAAATTATTTTTTGAATGATTTACTATAGAAAAGGCAATCCCTGGCGTATTTAAAATTTTGGGACAGTAGAAAATTATTTTTTGAATAATTAACTATAGAAAAGGCAATCCCTGGCGTAATTAAAATTTGCGACAGTAGAAAATTATTTTTTGAATAATTTACTATAGAAAAGGCAATCCCTGGCGTAATTAAAATTTACGACAGTATAAAATTATTTTTTGAATAACTTACTATAGAAAAGGCAATCCCTGGCGTAATTAAAATTTGCGACAGTATAAAATTATTTTTTGAATAATTTACTATAGAAAACGCAATCCCTGGCGCACTTAAAATTTGCGACAGTAGAAAATTATTTTTTGAATAATTTACTATAGAAAAGGCAATCCCTGGCGCAATTAAAATTTGCGACAGTATAAAATTATTTTTTGAATAATTTACTATATAAAAGGCAATCCCTGGCGTATTTAAATTTGCGACAGTATAAAAATATTTTTTGAATAATTTACTATAGAAAAGGCAATCCCTGGAGCACTTAAAATTTGCGACAGTAGAAAATTATTTTTTGAATAATTTACTATAGAAAAGGCAATCCCTGGCGCACTTAAAATTTGCGACAGTAGAAAATTATTTTTTGAATAATTTACTATAGAAAAGGCAATCCCTGGCGTAATTAAAATTTGCGACAGTATAAAATTATTTTTTGAAAATTTACTATAGAAAGGGCAATCCCTGGCGCAATTAAAACTTGCGACAGTAGAAAATTATTTTTTGAATAATTTACTATAGAAAAGGCAATCCCTGGCGCACTTAAAATTTGCGACAGTAAAAAATTATTTTGTGAGAAATTTACTATAGAAAAGGCAATCCCTGGCGCAATTAAAATTTGCGACAGTAGAAAATTATTTTTTGAATAATTTACTATAGAAAAGGCAATCCCTGGCGTAATTAAAATTTGCGACAGTATAAAATTATTTTTTGAAAAATTTACTATAGAAAAGGCAATCCCTGGTGCAATTAAAATTTGCGACAGTAGAAAATTATTTTTTGAATTATTTACTATAGAAAAGGCAATCCCTGGCGCACTTAAAATTTGCGACAGTAAAAAATTATTTTGTGTATTTACTATAGAAAAGGCAATCCCTGGCGCAATTAAAATTTGCGACAGTAGAAAATTATTTTTTGAATAATTTACTATAGAAAAGGCAATCCCTGGCGCAATTACAATTTGCGACAGTTGAAAATTATTTTTTGAATAATTTACTATAGAAAAGGCAATCCCTGACGCAATTAAAATTTGCGACAGTAGAAAATTATTTTTTGAATAATTTACTATAGAAAAGGCAATCCCTGGCGCAATTAAAATTTGGGCCAGTATAAAATTATTTTTTGAATAATTTACTATAAAAAAGGCAATCCCTGGCGTATTAAAATTTGCGACAGTAGAAAATTATTTTTTGAATAATTTACTATAGAAAAGGCAATCCCTGGTGCCATTAAAACTTGCGATAGTAAAAAATTATTCTTTGAATAATTTACTATAGAAAAGGCAATAATTTACTATAGAAAAGGCAATCCCTGGCGCAATTACAATTTGCGACAGTTGAAAATTATTTTTTGAATAATTTACTATAGAAAAGGCAATCCCTGGCGCAATTAAAATTTGCGACAGTAGAAAATTATTTTTTGAATAATTTACTATAGAAAAGGCAATCCCTGGCGCAATTAAAATTTGGGCCAGTATAAAATTATTTTTTGAATAATTTACTATAAAAAAGGCAATCCCTGGCGTAATTAAAATTTGCGACAGTAGAAAATTATTTTTTGAATAATAGAATTATTTTTTAAATAATAGAAAATTATTTTTTGAATAATTTACTATAGAAAAGGCAATCCCTGGCGCACTTAAAATTTGCGACAGTAAAAAATTATTTTGTGAGAAATTTACTATAGAAAAGGCAATCCCTGGCGCAATTAAAATTTGCGACAGTAGAAAATTATTTTTTGAATAATTTACTATAGAAAAGGCAATCCCTGGCGCAATTACAATTTGCGACAGTTGAAAATTATTTTTTGAATAATTTACTATAGAAAAGGCAATCCCTGGCTCAATTAAAATTTGCGACAGTAGAAAATTATTTTTTGAATAATTTACTATAGAAAAGGCAATCCCTGGCGCAATTAAAATTTGGGCCAGTATAAAATTATTTTTTTAATAATTTACTATAAAAAAGGCAATCCCTGGCGTAATTAAAATTTGCGACAGTAGAAAATTATTTTTTGAATAATTTACTATAGAAAAGGCAATCCCTGGCGCAATTAAAACTTGCGATAGTAAAAAATTATTCTTTGAATAATTTACTATAGAAAAGGCAATCCCTGGCGTAATTAAAATTTGCGACAGTTGAAAATTATTTTTTGAATAATTTAATATAGAAAAGGCTATCCTTGGCGCAATTAAAATTTGCGACAGTAAAAAATTATTTTTTGAATAATTTACTATAGAAAAGGCAATCCCTGGCGTAATCAAAATTTGCGACAGTATAAAATTATTTTTTGAATAATTTACTATATAAAAGGCAATCCCTGGCGTAATTAAAATTTGCGACAATAGAAAATTATTTTTTGAATAATTTACTGTAGAAAAGGCAATCCCTGGCGCAATTAAAACTTGCGATAGTAAAAAATTATTTTTTGAATAATTTACTATAGAAAATACAATCCCTGGCGTAATTAAAATTTGCGACAGTTGAAAATTATTTTTTGAATAATTTACTATAGAAAAGGCAATCCCTGGCGTAATTAAAATTTGCGACGGTTGAAAATTATTTTTTGAATAATTTACTATAGAAAAGGCAATCCCTGGCGTAATTAAAATTTGCGACAGTTGAAAATTATTTTTTGAATAATTTACTGTAGAAAAGGCAATTCCTGGCGCAATTAAAACTTGCGATAGTAAAAAATTATTTCTTGAATAATTTACTATAGAAAAGGCAATCCCTGGCGCACTTAAAATTTGTGACAGTAGAGAATTATTTTTTGAATAATTTACTATAGAAGAGGCAATCGCTGGCGCAGTTAAAATTAGCGACAGTAAAAAATTATTTTTTGAATAATTTACTATAGAAAAGGCAATCCCTGGGATATTTAAAATTTGCGACAGTATAAAATTATTTTTTGAATAATTTACTATAGAAAAGGCAATCCCTGGCGTATTTAAAATTTGCGACAGTATAAAATTAATTTTTGAAAAATTTACTATATAAAAGGCAATCCCTGGCGTAATTAAAATTTGCGACAGTGTAAAATTATTTTTTGAAAAATTTACTATAGAAAAGGCAATCCCTGGCGCAATTAAAATTTGCGACAGTAGAAAATTATTTTTTGAATAATTTACTATAGAAAAGGCAATCCCTGGCGCACTTAAAATTTGCGACAGTAAAAAATTATTTTGTGAGAAATTTACTATAGAAAAGGCAATCCCTGGCGCAATTAAAATTTGCGACAGTAGAAAATTATTTTTTGAATAATTTACTATAGAAATGCAATCCCTGGCGTAATTAAAATTTGCGACAGTATAAAATTATTTTTTGAATAATTTACTATAGAAAAGGCAATCCCTGGCGCAATTAAAATTTGCGACAGTAGAAAATTATTTTTTGAATAATTTACTATAGAAAAGGCAATCCCTGGCGCACTTAAAATTTGCGACAGTAAAAAATTATTTTGTGACAAATTTACTATAGAAAAGGCAATCCCTGGCGCAATTAAAATTTGCGACAGTAGAAAATTATTTTTTGAATAATTTACTATAGAAAAGGCAATCCCTGGCGCAATTAAAATTTGGGCCAGTATAAAATTATTTTTTGAATAATTTACTATAGAAAAGGCAATCCCTGGCGTAATTAAAATTTGCGACAGTAGAAAATTATTTTTTGAATAATTTACTATAGAAAAGGCAATCCCTGGCGTAATTAAAATTTGCGACAGTATAAAATTATTTTTTGAATAATTTACTATATAAAAGGCAATCCCTGGCGTAATTAAAATTTGCGACAGTAGAAAATTATTTTTTGAATAATTTACTGTAGAAAAGGCAATCCCTGGAGCAATTAAAACTTGCGATAGTAAAAAATTATTTTTTGAATAATTTACTATAGAAAAGGCAATCCCTGGCGTAATTAAAATTTGCGACAGTTGAAAATTATTTTTTGAATAATTTACTATAGAAAAGGCAATCCCTGGCGTAATTAAAATTTGCGACAGTTGAAAATTATTTTTTGAATAATTTACTATAGAAAAGGCAATCCCTGGCGTAATTAAAATTTGCGACAGTTGAAAATTATTTTTTGAATAATTTACTGTAGAAAAGGCAATCCCTGGCGCAATTAAAACTTGCGATAGTAAAAAATTATTTTTTGAATAATTTACTATAGAAAAGGCAATCCCTGGCGCACTTAAAATTTGCGACAGTAGAAAATTATTTTTTGAATAATTTACTATAGAAGAGGCAATCCCTGGCGCAGTTAAAATTAGCGACAGTAAAAAATTATTTTTTGAATAATTTACTATAGAAAAGGCAATCCCTGGGATATTTAAAATTTGCGACAGTATAAAATTATTTTTTGAATAATTTACTATAGAAAAGGCAATCCCTGGCGTATTTAAAATTTGCGACAGTATAAAATTAATTTTTGAAAAATTTACTATATAAAAGGCAATCCCTGGCGTAATTAAAATTTGCGACAGTAGAAAATTATTTTTTGAATAATTTACTGTAGAAAAGGCAATCCCTGGCGCAATTAAAATTTGCGACAGTAAAAAATTATTTTTTGAATAATTTACTATAGAAAAGGCAATCCCTGGCGTAATTAAAATTTGCGACAGTAGAAAATTATTTTTTGAATAATTTACTATAGAAAAGGCAATCACTGGCGCACTTAAAATTTGCGACAGTAAAAAATTATTTTTTGAATAATTTACTATAGAAAAGGCAATCCCTGGGATATTTAAAATTTGCGACAGAAGAAAATTATTTTTTCAATAATTTATTATAGAAAAGGCAATCCCTGGCGCAATTAAAATTTGCGACAGTAGAAAATTATTTTTTGAATAATTTACTATAGAAAAGGAAGTCCCTGGCGTAATTAAAATTTGCGACAGTAAAAAATTATTTTTTGAATAATTTACTATAGAAAAGGCAATCCCTGGCGTAATTAAAATTTGCGACAGTATAAAATTATTTTTTGAATAATTTACTATAGAAAAGGCAATCCCTGGCGTATTTAAAATTTGCGACAGTAGAAAATTATTTTTTGAATAATTTACTATAGAAAAGGCAATCCCTGGCGTATTTAAAATTTGCGACAGTATAAAATTAATTTTTGAAAAATTTACTATATAAAAGGCAATCCCTGGCGTAATTAAAATTTGCGACAGTAAAAAATTATTTTTTGAATAATTTACTATAGAAAAGGCAATCCCTGGCGTATTTAAAATTTGCGACAGTAGAAAATTATTTTTTGAATAATTTACTATAGAAAAGGCAATCCCTGGCGCAATTAAAATTTGCGACAGTAGAAAATTATTTTTTGAATAATTTACTATAGAAAAGGCAATCCCTGGCGTAATTAAAATTTGCGACAGTAAAAAATTATTTTTTGAATAATTTACTATAGAAAAGGCAATCCCTGGCGCAATTAAAATTTGCGACAGTAAAAAATTATTTTTTGAATAATTTACTATAGAAAAGGCAATCCCTGGCGCAATTAAAACTTGCGATAGTAAAAAATTATTTTTTGAATAATTTACTATAGAAAAGGCAATCCCTGACGCAATTAAAATTTGCGACAATAAAAAATTATTTTTTGAATAATTTACTATAGAAAAGGCAATCCCTGGCGCACTTAAAATTTGCGACAGTAAAAAATTATTTTTTGAATAATTTACTATAGAAATGGCAATCCCTGGCGTAATTAAAATTTGCGACAGTAGAAAATTATTTTTTGAATAATTTACTGTAGAAAAGGCAATCCCTGGCGCAATTAAAACTTGCGATAGTAAAAAATTATTTTTTGCAAAATTTACTATAGAAAAGGCAATCCCTGGCGCACTTAAAATTTGCGACAGTAAAAAATTATTTTTTGAATAATTTACTATAGAAATGGCAATCCCTGGCGTAATTAAAATTTGCGACAGTAGAAAATTATTTTTTGAATAATTTACTGTAGAAAATGCAATCCCTGGCGCAATTAAAACTTGCGATAGTAAAAAATTATTTTTTGCAAAATTTACTATAGAAAAGGCAATCCCTGGCGCACTTAAAATTTGCGACAGTAAAAAATTATTTTTTGAATAATTTACTATAGAAAAGGCAGTCCCTGGCGCAATTAAAACTTGCGATAGTAAAAAATTATTTTCTGAATAATTTACTGTACAAAAGGCAATCCCTGGCGTAATTAAAATTTCCGACAGTAAAAAATTATTTTTTGAATAATTTACTATAGAAAAGGCAATCCCTGGCGTATTTAAAATTTGCGACAGTAGAAAATTATTTTTTGAATAATTTACTATAGAAAAGGCAATCCCTGGCGTAATTAAAATTTGCGACAGTAGAAAATTATTTTTTGAATAATTTACTGTAGAAAAGGCAATCCCTGGCGCAATTAAAATTTGCGACAGTAAAAAATTATTTTGTGAGAAATTTACTATAGAAAAGGCAATCCCTGGCGCAATTAAAGTTTGCGACAGTATAAAATTATTTTTTGAATAATTTACTATAGAAAGGCAATCCCTGGCGCAATTAAAATTTGCGACAGTAGAAAATTATTTTTTGAATAATTTACTATAGAAAAGGCAATCCCTGGCGCACTTAAAATTTGCGACAGTAGAAAATTATTTTTTGAATAATTTACTATAGAAAAGGCAATCCCTGGCGTATTTAAAATTTGCGACAGTAGAAAATTATTTTTTGAATAATTTACTATAGAAAAGGCAATCCCTGGCGTAAATAAAATTTGCGAAAGTAGAAAATTATTTTTTGAATAATTTACTAAAGAAAAGGCAATCCCTGGCGCAATTAAAATTTGCGACAGTAGAAAATTATTTTTTGCAAAATTTACTATAGAAACGGCAATCCCTGGCGCACTTAAAATTTGCGACAGTAAAAAATTATTTTTTGAATAATTTACTATAGAAAAGGCAATCCCTGGCGCAATTAAAACTTGCGATAGTAAAAAATTATTTTTTGAATAATTTACTGTAGAAAAGGCAATCCCTGGCGCAATTAAAATTTGCGACAGTAAAAAATTATTTTGTGAGAAATTTACTATAGAAAAGGCAATCCCTGGCGCAATTAAAATTTGCGACAGTATAAAATTATTTTTTGAATAATTTACTATAGAAAAGGCAATCCCTGGCGGATTTGAAATTTGCGACAGTAAAAAATTATTTTTTGAATAATTTACTATAGAAAAGGCAATCCCTGGCGTAATTAAAATTTGCGACAGTAGAAAATTATTTTTTGAATAATTTACTGTAGAAAAGGCAATCCCTGGCGCAATTAAAACTTGAGATAGTAAAAAATTATTTTTTGAATAATTTACTATAGAAAAGGCAATCCCTGGCGCACTTAAAATTTGCGACAGTAGAAAATTATTTTTTGAATAATTTACTATAGAAAATATAGAAAAGGCAATCCCTGGCGCACTTAAAATTTGCGACAGTAGAAAATTATTTTTTGAATAATTTACTGTAGAAAAGGCAATCCCTGGCGCAATTAAAACTTGAGATAGTAAAAAATTATTTTTTGAATAATTTACTATAGAAAAGGCAATCCCTGGGAGATTTAAAATTTGCGACAGTAAAAAATTATTTTTTGAATAATTTACTATAGAAAAGGCAATCCCTGGCGGATTTGAAATTTGCGACAGTAAAAAATTATTTTTTGAATAATTTACTATAGAAAAGGCAATCCCTGGCGTAATTAAAATTTGCGACAGTAGAAAATTATTTTTTGAATAATTTACTGTAGAAAAGGCAATCCCTGGCGCAATTAAAACTTGAGATAGTAAAAAATTATTTTTTGAATAATTTACTATAGAAAAGGCAATCCCTGGCGCACTTAAAATTTGCGACAGTAGAAAATTATTTTTTGAATAATTTACTATAGAAAAGGCAATACCTGGCGCAATTAAAATTTGCGACAGTAGAAAATGATTTTTTGAATAATTTACTATAGAAAAGGCAATCCCTGGCGTAATTAAAATTTGCGACAGTAGAAATTTATTTTTTGAATAATTTACTATAGAAAAGGCAATCCCTGGCGCACTTAAAATTTGCGACAGTTGAAAATTATTTTTTGAATAATTTACTATAGAAAAGGCAATCCCTGGCGCACTTAAAATTTGCGACAGTAGAAAATTATTTTTTGAATAATTTACTATAGAAAAGGCAATCCTTGGCGTAATTAAAATTTGCGACAGTAGAAAATTATTTTTTGAATAATTTACTATAGAAAAGGCAATCCCTGGCGTATTTAAAATTTGCGACAGTAGAACATTATTTTTTGAATAATTTACTATAGAAAAGGCAATCCCTGGCGCACTTAAAATTTGCGACAGTAGAAAATTATTTTTTGAATAATTTACTATAGAAAAGGCAATCCCTGGCGTATTTAAAATTTGCGACAGTAGAAAATTATTTTTTGAATAATTTACTATAGAAAAGGCAATCCCTGGCGCAATTAAAATTTGTGACAGTAGAAAATTATTTTTTGAATAATTTACTATAGAAAAGGCAATCCCTGGCGCACTTAAAATTTGCGACAGTTGAAAATTATTTTTTGAATAATTTACTATAGAAAAGGCAATCCCTGGGAGATTTAAAATTTGCGACAGTAAAAAATTATTTTTTGAATAATTTACTATAGAAAAGGCAATCCCTGGCGGATTTGAAATTTGCGACAGTAAAAAATTATTTTTTGAATAATTTACTATAGAAAAGGCAATCCCTGGCGTAATTAAAATTTGCGACAGTAGAAAATTATTTTTTGAATAATTTACTGTAGAAAAGGCAATCCCTGGCGCAATTAAAACTTGAGATAGTAAAAAATTATTTTTTGAATAATTTACTATAGAAAAGGCAATCCCTAGCGCACTTAAAATTTGCGACAGTAGAAAATTATTTTTTGAATAATTTACTATAGAAAATATAGAAAACGCAATCCCTGGCGCACTTAAAATTTGCGACAGTAGAAAATTATTTTTTGAATAATTTACTATAGAAAATGCAATCCCTGGCGTAATTAAAATTTGCGACAGTAGAAAATTATTTTTTGAATAATTTACTATAGAAAAGGCAATACCTGGCGCAATTAAAATTTGCGACAGTAGAAAATTATTTTTTGAATAATTTACTATAGAAAAGGCAATCCCTGGCGTAATTAAAATTTGCGACAGTAGAAAATTATTTTTTGAATAATTTACTATAGAAAAGGCAATCCCTGGCGCACTTAAAATTTGCGACAGTTGAAAATTATTTTTTGAATAATTTACTATAGAAAAGGCAATCCCTGGCGCACTTAAAATTTGCGACAGTAGAAAATTATTTTTTGAATAATTTACTATAGAAAAGGCAATCCCTGGCGCAATTAAAATTTGCGACAGTAGAAAATTATTTTTTGAATAATTTACTATAGAAAAGGCAATCCCTGGCGCACTTAAAATTTGCAACAGTAGAAAATTATTTTTTGAATAATTTACTATAGAAAAGGCAATCCCTGGCGAAATTAAAATTTGCGACAGTATAAAATTATTTTTTGAATAATTTACTATAGAAAAGGCAATCCTTGGCGTAATTAAAATTTGCGACAGTAGAAAATTATTTTTTGAATAATTTACTATAGAAAAGGCAATCCCTGGCGTATTTAAAATTTGCGACAGTAGAACATTATTTTTTGAATAATTTACTATAGAAAAGGCAATCCCTGGCGCACTTAAAATTTGCGACAGTAGAAAATTATTTTGTGAGAAATTTACTATAGAAAAGGCAATCCCTGGCGCAATTAAAATTTGCGACAGTATAAAATTATTTTTTGAATAATTTACTATAGAAAAGGCAATCCCTGGCGCAATTAAAATTTGCGACAGTAGAAAATTATTTTTTGAATAATTTACTATAGAAAAGGCAATCCCTGGCGCACTTAAAATTTTCGACAGTAGAAAATTATTTTTTGAATAATTTACTATAGAAAAGGCAATCCCTGGCGGATTTGAAATTTGCGACAGTAAAAAATTATTTTTTGAATAATTTACTATAGAAAAGGCAATCCCTGGCGTAATTAAAATTTGCGACAGTAGAAAATTATTTTTTGAATAATTTACTGTAGAAAAGGCAATCCCTGGCGCAATTAAAACTTGAGATAGTAAAAAATTATTTTTTGAATAATTTACTATAGAAAAGGCAATCCCTGGCGCACTTAAAATTTGCGACAGTAGAAAATTATTTTTTGAATAATTTACTATAGAAAATATAGAAAAGGCAATCCCTGGCGCACTTAAAATTTGCGACAGTAGAAAATTATTTTTTGAATAATTTACTATAGAAAAGGCAATGCCTGGCGTAATTAAAATTTGCGACAGTAGAAAATTATTTTTTGAATAATTTACTATAGAAAAGGCAATACCTGGCGCAATTAAAATTTGCGACAGTAGAAAATTATTTTTTGAATAATTTACTATAGAAAAGGCAATCCCTGGCGTAATTAAAATTTGCGACAGTAGAAAATTATTTTTTGAATAATTTACTATAGAAAAGGCAATCCCTGGCGCACTTAAAATTTGCGACAGTTGAAAATTATTTTTTGAATAATTTACTATAGAAAAGGCAATCCCTGGCGCACTTAAAATTTGCGACAGTAGAAAATTATTTTTTGAATAATTTACTATAGAAAAGGCAATCCTTGGCGTAATTAAAATTTGCGACAGTAGAAAATTATGTTTTGAATAATTTACTATAGGAAAGGCAATCCCTGGCGTATTTAAAATTTGCGACAGTAGTACATTATTTTTTGAATAATTTACTATAGAAAAGGCAATCCCTGGCGCACTTAAAATTTGCGACAGTAGAAAATTATTTTTTGAATAATTTACTATAGAAAAGGCAATCCCTGGCGTATTTAAAATTTGCGACAGTAGAAAATTATTTTTTGAATAATTTACTATAGAAAAGGCAATCCCTGGCGCAATTAAAATTTGTGACAGTAGAAAATTATTTTTTGAATAATTTACTATAGAAAAGGCAATCCCTGGCGCACTTAAAATTTGCGACAGTTGAAAATTATTTTTTGAATAATTTACTATAGAAAAGGCAATCCCTGGGAGATTTAAAATTTGCGACAGTAAAAAATTATTTTTTGAATAATTTACTATAGAAAAGGCAATCCCTGGCGGATTTGAAATTTGCGACAGTAAAAAATTATTTTTTGAATAATTTACTATAGAAAAGGCAATCCCTGGCGTAATTAAAATTTGCGACAGTAGAAAATTATTTTTTGAATAATTTACTGTAGAAAATGCAATCCCTGGCGCAATTAAAACTTGAGATAGTAAAAAATTATTTTTTGAATAATTTACTATAGAAAAGGCAATCCCTGGCGCACTTAAAATTTGCGACAGTAGAAAATTATTTTTTGAATAATTTACTATAGAAAATATAGAAAAGGCAATCCCTGGCGCACTTAAAATTTGCGACAGTAGAAAATTATTTTTTGAATAATTTACTATAGAAAAGGCAATCCCTGGCGTAATTAAAATTTGCGACAGTAGAAAATTATTTTTTGAATAATTTACTATAGAAAAGGCAATACCTGGCGCAATTAAAATTTGCGACAGTAGAAAATTATTTTTTGAATAATTTACTATAGAAAAGGCAATCCCTGGCGTAATTAAAATTTGCGACAGTAGAAAATTATTTTTTGAATAATTTACTATAGAAAAGGCAATCCCTGGCGCACTTAAAATTTGCGACAGTTGAAAATTATTTTTTGAATAATTTACTATAGAAAAGGCAATCCCTGGCGCACTTAAAATTTGCGACAGTAGAAAATTATTTTTTGAATAATTTACTATAGAAAATGCAATCCCTGGCGTAATTAAAATTTGCGACAGTAGAAAATTATTTTTTGAATAATTTACTATAGAAAAGGCAATCCCTGACGTATTTAAAATTTGCGACAGTAGAACATTATTTTTTGAATAATTTACTATAGAAAAGGCAATCCCTGGCGCACTTAAAATTTGCGACAGTAGAAAATTATTTTTTGAATAATTTACTATAGAAAAGGCAATCCCTGGCGTATTTAAAATTTGCGACAGTAGAAAATTATTTTTTGAATAATTTACTATAGAAAAGGCAATCCCTGGCGCAATTAAAATTTGTGACAGTAGAAAATTATTTTTTGAATAATTTACTATAGAAAAGGCAATCCCTGGCGCACTTAAAATTTGCGGCAGTTGAAAATTATTTTTTGAATAATTTACTATAGAAAAGGCAATCCCTGGGATATTTAAAATTTGCGACAGTAAAAAATTATTTTTTGAATAATTTACTATAGAAAAGGCAATCCCTGGCGTAATTAAAATTTGCGACAGTAGAAAATTATTTTTTGAATAATTTACTATAGAAAAGGCAATCCCTGGCGTAATTAAATTTTGCGACAGTAGAAAATTATTTTTTGAATAATTTACTGTAGAAAAGGCAATCCCTGGCGCAATTAAAATTTGCGACAGTGAAAAATTATTTTTTGAATAATTTACTATAGAAATGGCAATCCCTGGCGCACTTAAAATTTGCGACAGTAGAAAATTATTTTTTGAATAATTTACTATAGAAAAGGCAATCCCTGGCGTAATTAAAATTTGCGACAGTAGAAAATTATTTTTTGAATAATTTACTGTAGAAAAGGCAATCCCTGGCGCAATTAAAATTTGCGACAGTATAAAATTATTTTTTGAATAATTTACTATAGAAAAGGCAATCCCTGGCGCAATTAAAATTTGCGACAGTAGAAAATTATTTTTTGAATAATTTACTATAGAAAAGGCAATCCCTGGCGCACTTAAAATTTGCGACAGTAGAAAATTATTTTTTGAATAATTTACTATAGAAAAGGCAATCCCTGGCGTAATTAAAATTTGCGACAGTATAAAATTATTTTTTGAATATTTTACTATAGAAAAGGCAATCCCTGGCGCACTTAAAATTTGCGACAGTAGAAAATTATTTTTTGAATAATTTACTATAGAAAAGGCAATCCCTGGCGCAATTAAAATTTGCGACAGTAGAAAATTATTTTTTGAATAATTTACTATAGGAAAGGCAATCCCTGGCGTAATTAAAATTTGCGACAGTATAAAATTATTTTTTGAATAATTTACTATAGAAAAGGCAATCCCTGGCGCACTTAAAATTTGCGACAGTAGAAAATTATTTTTTGAATAATTTGCTATAGAAAAGGCAATCCCTGGCGTAATTAAAATTTGCGACAGTAGAAAATTATTTTTTGAATAATTTACTATAGAAAAGGCAATCCCTGGCGCAATTAAAATTTGCGACAGTAGAAAATTATTTTTTGAATAATTTACTATAGAAAAGGCAATCCCTGGCGTAATTAAAATTTGCGACAGTAGAAAATTATTTTTTGAATAATTTACTATAGAAAAGGCAATCCCTGGCGCACTTAAAATTTGCGACAGTTGAAAATTTTTTTTTGAATAATTTACTATAGAAGAGGCAATCCCTGGCGCACTTAAAATTTGCGACAGTAGAAAATTATTTTTTGAATAATTTACTATAGAAAAGGCAATCCCTGGCGCAATTAAAATTTGCGACAGTAGAAAATTATTTTTTGAATAATTTACTATAAAAATGCAATCCCTGGCGCACTTAAAATTTGCGACAGTAAAAAATTATTTTTTGAATAATTTACTATAGAAAAGGCAATCCCTGGCGTAATTAAAATTTGCGACAGTATAAAATTATTTTTTGAATAATTTACTGTAGAAAGGGCAATCCCTGGCGCAATTAAAATTTGCGACAGTGTAAAATTATTTTTTGAATAATTTACTATAGAAAAGGCAATCCCTGGCGCAATTAAAATTTGCGACAGTAGAAAATTATTTTTTGAATAATTTACTATAGAAAAGGCAATCCCTGGCGCACTTAAAATTTGCGACAGTAGAAAATTATTTTTTGAATAATTTACTATAGAAAAGGCAATCCCTGGCGTAATTAAAATTTGCGACAGTATAAAATTATTTTTTGAATATTTTACTATAGAAAAGGCAATCCCTGGCGCACTTAAAATTTGCGACAGTAGAAAATTATTTTTTGAATAATTTACTATAGAAAAGGTAATCCCTGGCGCAATTAAAATTTGCGACAGTAGAAAATTATTTTTTGAATAATTTACTATAGGAAAGGCAATCCCTGGCGTAATTAAAATTTGCGACAGTATAAAATTATTTTTTGAATAATTTACTATAGAAAAGGCAATCCCTGGCGCACTTAAAATTTGCGACAGTGGAAAATTATTTTTTGAATAATTTGCTATAGAAAAGGCAATCCCTGGCGTAATTAAAATTTGCGACAGTAGAAAATTATTTTTTGAATAATTTACTATAGAAAAGGCAATCCCTGGCGTAATTAAAATTTGCGACAGTAGAAAATTATTTTTTGAATAATTTACTATAGAAAAGGCAATACCTGGCGCAATTAAAATTTGCGACAGTAGAAAATTATTTTTTGAATAATTTACTATAGAAAAGGCAATCCCTGGCGTAATTAAAATTTGCGACAGTAGAAAATTATTTTTTGAATAATTTACTATAGAAAAGGCAATCCCTGGCGCACTTAAAATTTGCGACAGTTGAAAATTATTTTTTGAATAATTTACTATAGAAAAGGCAATCCCTGGCGCACTTAAAATTTGCGACAGTAGAAAATTATTTTTTGAATAATTTACTATAGAAAAGGCAATCCTTGGCGTAATTAAAATTTGCGACAGTAGAAAATTATTTTTTGAATAATTTACTATAGAAAAGGCAATCCCTGGCGTATTTAAAATTTGCGACAGTAGAACATTATTTTTTGAATAATTTACTATAGAAAAGGCAATCCCTGGCGCACTTAAAATTTGCGACAGTAGAAAATTATTTTTTGAATAATTTACTATAGAAAAGGCAATCCCTGGCGTATTTAAAATTTGCGACAGTAGAAAATTATTTTTTGAATAATTTACTATAGAAAAGGCAATCCCTGGCGCAATTAAAATTTGTGACAGTAGAAAATTATTTTTTGAATAATTTACTATAGAAAAGGCAATCCCTGGCGCACTTAAAATTTGCGACAGTTGAAAATTATTTTTTGAATAATTTACTATAGAAAAGGCAATCCCTGGGAGATTTAAAATTTGCGACAGTAAAAAATTATTTTTTTAATAATTTACTATAGAAAAGGCAATCCCTGGCGGATTTGAAATTTGCGACAGTAAAAAATTATTTTTTGAATAATTTACTATAGAAAAGGCAATCCCTGGCGTAATTAAAATTTGCGACAGTAGAAAATTATTTTTTGAATAATTTACTGTAGAAAATGCAATCCCTGGCGCTATTAAAACTTGAGATAGTAAAAAATTATTTTTTGAATAATTTACTATAGAAAAGGCAATCCCTGGCGCACTTAAAATTTGCGACAGTAGAAAATTATTTTTTGAATAATTTACTATAGAAAAGATAGAAAAGGCAATCCCTGGCGCACTTAAAATTTGCGACAGTAGAAAATTATTTTTTGAATAATTTACTATAGAAAAGGCAATCCCTGGCGTAATTAAAATTTGCGACAGTAGAAAATTATTTTTTGAATAATTTACTATAGAAAAAGCAATACCTGGCGCAATTAAAATTTGCGACAGTAGAAAATTATTTTTTGAATAATTTACTATAGAAAAGGCAATCCCTGGCGTAATTAAAATTTGCGACAGTAGAAAATTATTTTTTGAATAATTTACTATAGAAAAGGCAATCCCTGGCGCACTTAAAATTTGCGACAGTTGAAAATTATTTTTTGAATAATTTACTATAGAAAAGGTAATCCCTGGCGCACTTAAAATTTGCGACAGTAGAAAATTATTTTTTGAATAATTTACTATAGAAAAGGCAATCCTTGGCGTAATTAAAATTTGCGACAGTAGAAAATTATTTTTTGAATAATTTACTATAGAAAAGGCAATCCCTGACGTATTTAAAATTTGCGACAGTAGAACATTATTTTTTGAACAATTTACTATAGAAAAGGCAATCCCTGGCGCACTTAAAATTTGCGACAGTAGAAAATTATTTTTTGAATAATTTACTATAGAAAAGGCAATCCCTGGCGTATTTAAAATTTGCGACAGTAGAAAATTATTTTTTGAATAATTTACTATAGAAAAGGCAATCCCTGGCGCAATTAAAATTTGTGACAGTAGAAAATTATTTTTTGAATAATTTACTATAGAAAAGGCAATCCCTGGCGCACTTAAAATTTGCGGCAGTTGAAAATTATTTTTTGAATAATTTACTATAGAAAAGGCAATCCCTGGGATATTTAAAATTTGCGACAGTAAAAAATTATTTTTTGAATAATTTACTATAGAAAAGGCAATCCCTGGCGTCATTAAAATTTGCGACAGTAGAAAATTATTTTTTGAATAATTTACTATAGAAAAGGCAATCCCTGGCGTAATTAAATTTTGCGACAGTAGAAAATTATTTTTTGAATAATTTACTGTAGAAAAGGCAATCCCTGGCGCAATTAAAATTTGCGACAGTAAAAAATTATTTTTTGAATAATTTACTATAGAAATGGCAATCCCTGGCGCACTTAAAATTTGCGACAGTAGAAAATTATTTTTTGAATAATTTACTATAGAAAAGGTAATCCCTGGCGTAATTAAAATTTGCGACAGTAGAAAATTATTTTTTGAATAATTTACTGTAGAAAAGGCAATCCCTGGCGCAATTAAAATTTGCGACAGTATAAAATTATTTTTTGAATAATTTACTATAGAAAAGGCAATCCCTGGCGCAATTAAAATTTGCGACAGTAGAAAATTATTTTTTGAATAATTTACTATAGAAAAGGCAATCCCTGGCGCACTTAAAATTTGCGAGAGTAGAAAATTATTTTTTGAATAATTTACTATAGAAAAGGCAATCCCTGGCGTAATTAAAATTTGCGACAGTATAAAATTATTTTTTGAATATTTTACTATAGAAAAGGCAATCCCTGGCGCACTTAAAATTTGCGACAGTAGAAAATTATTTTTTGAATAATTTACTATAGAAAAGGCAATCCCTGGCGCAATTAAAATTTGCGAGAGTAGAAAATTATTTTTTGAATAATTTACTATAGGAAAGGCAATCCCTGGCGTAATTAAAATTTGCGACAGTATAAAATTATTTTTTGAATAATTTACTATAGAAAAGGCAATCCCTGGCGCACTTAAAATTTGCGACAGTAGAAAATTATTTTTTGAATAATTTGCTATAGAAAAGGCAATCCTTGGCGTAATTAAAATTTGCGAAAGTAGAAAATTATTTTTTGAATAATTTACTATAGAAAAGGCAATCCCTGGCGCAATTAAAATTTGCGACAGTAGAAAATTATTTTTTGAATAATTTACTATAGAAAAGGCAATCCCTGGCGTAATTAAAATTTGCGACAGTAGAAAATTATTTTTTGAATAATTTACTATAGAAAAGGCAATCCCTGGCGCACTTAAAATTTGCGACAGTTGAAATTTTTTTTTTGAATAATTTACTATAGAAGAGGCAATCCCTGGCGCACTTAAAATTTGCGACAGTAGAAAATTATTTTTTGAATAATTTACTATAGAAAAGGCAATCCCTGGCGCAATTAAAATTTGCGACAGTAGAAAATTATTTTTTGAATAATTTACTATAGAAAAGGCAATCCCTGGCGCACTTAAAATTTGCGACAGTAAAAAATTATTTTTTGAATAATTTACTATAGAAAAGGCAATCCCTGGCGTAGTTAAAATTTGCGACAGTATAAAATTATTTTTTGAATAATTTACTGTAGAAAGGGCAATCCCTGGCGCAATTAAAATTTGCGACAGTATAAAATTATTTTTTGAATAATTTACTATAGAAAAGGCAATCCCTGGCGCAATTAAAATTTGCGACAGTAGAAAATTATTTTTTGAATAATTTACTATAGAAAAGGCAATCCCTGGCGCACTTAAAATTTGCGACAGTAGAAAATTATTTTTTGAATAATTTACTATAGAAAAGGCAATCCCTGGCGTAATTAAAATTTGCGACAGTATAAAATTATTTTTTGAATATTTTACTATAGAAAAGGCAATCCCTGGCGCACTTAAAATTTGCGACAGTAGAAAATTATTTTTTGAATAATTTACTATAGAAAAGGCAATCCCTGGCGCAATTAAAATTTGCGACAGTAGAAAATTATTTTTTGAATAATTTACTATAGGAAAGGCAATCCCTGGCGTAATTAAAATTTGCGACAGTATAAAATTATTTTTTGAATAATTTACTATAGAAAAGGCAATCCCTGGCGCACTTAAAATTTGCGACAGTAGAAAATTATTTTTTGAATAATTTGCTATAGAAAAGGCAATCCCTGGCGTAATTAAAATTTGCGACAGTAGAAAATTATTTTTTGAATAATTTACTATAGAAAAGGCAATCCCTGGCGCAATTAAAATTTGCGACAGTAGAAAATTATTTTTTGAATAATTTACTATAGAAAAGGCAATCCCTGGCGTAATTAAAATTTGCGACAGTAGAAAATTATTTTTTGAATAATTTACTATAGAAAAGGCAATCCCTGGCGCACTTAAAATTTGCGACAGTTGAAAATTTTTTTTTGAATAATTTACTATAGAAGAAGCAATCCCTGGCGCACTTAAAATTTGCGACAGTAAAAAATTATTTTTTGAATAATTTACTATAGAAAAGGCAATCCCTGGCGTAATTAAAATTTGCGACAGTATAAAATTATTTTTTGAATAATTTACTATAGAAAAGGCAATCCCTGGCGTAATTAAAATTTGCGACAGTAGAAAATTATTTTTTGCAAAATTTACTATAGAAAAGGCAATCCCCTGGCGCACTTAAAATTTGCGACAGTAAAAAATTATTTTTTGAATAATTTACTATAGAAAAGGCAATCCCTGGCGCAATTAAAACTTGCGATAGTAAAAAATTATTTTTTGAATAATTTACTGTAGAAAAGGCAATCCCTGGCGCAATTAAAATTTGCGACAGTATAAAATTATTTTTTGAATAATTTACTATAGAAAAGGCAATCCCTGGCGCAATTAAAATTTGCGACAGTAAAAAATTATTTTTTGAATAATTTACTATAGAAAAGGCAATCCCTGGCGTAATTAAAATTTGCGACAGTTGAAAATTATTTTGTGAGAAATTTACTATAGAAAAGGCAATCCCTGGCGCAATTAAAATTTGCGACAGTAGAAAATTATTTTTTGAATAATTTACTATACAAAAGGCAATCCCTGGCGTAATTAAAATTTGCGACAGTAGAAAATTATTTTTTGAATAATTTACTATAGAAAAGGCAATCCCTGGCGCACTTAAAATTTGCGACAGTAAAAAATTATTTTTTGAAAAATTTACTATAGAAAAGGCAATCCCTGGCGTAATTAAAATTTGCGACAGTAGAAAATTATTTTTTGAATAATTTACTATAGAAAAGGCAATCCCTGGCGCAATTAAAATTTGCGACAGTAGAAAATTATTTTTTGAATAATTTACTATAGAAAAGGCAATCCCTGGCGTAATGAAAATTTGCGACAGTATAAAATTATTTTTTGAATAATTTACTATAGAAAAGGCAATACCTGGCGTAATTAAAATTTGCGACAGTAGAAAATTATTTTTTGAATAATTTACTATAGAAAAGGCAATCCCTGGCGCACTTAAAATTTGCGACAGTAGAAAATTATTTTTTGAATAATTTACTATAGAAAAGGCAATCCCTGGCGTAATTAAAATTTGCGACAGTATAAAATTATTTTTTGAATATTTTACTATAGAAAAGGCAATCCCTGGCGCACTTAAAATTTGCGACAGTAGAAAATTATTTTTTGAATAATTTACTATAGAAAAGGCAATCCCTGGCGCAATTAAAATTTGCGACAGTAGAAAATTATTTTTTGAATAATTTACTATAGGAAAGGCAATCCCTGGCGTAATTAAAATTTGCGACAGTATAAAATTATTTTTTGAATAATTTACTATAGAAAAGGCAATCCCTGGCGCACTTAAAATTTGCGACAGTAGAAAATTATTTTTTGAATAATTTGCTATAGAAAAGGCAATCCCTGGCGTAATTAAAATTTGCGACAGTAGAAAATTATTTTTTGAATAATTTACTATAGAAAAGGCAATCCCTGGCGCAATTAAAATTTGCGACAGTAGAAAATTATTTTTTGAATAATTTACTATAGAAAAGGCAATCCCTGGCGTAATTAAAATTTGCGACAGTAGAAAATTATTTTTTGAATAATTTACTATAGAAAAGGCAATCCCTGGCGCACTTAAAATTTGCGACAGTTGAAAATTTTTTTTTGAATAATTTACTATAGAAGAGGCAATCCCTGGCTCACTTAAAATTTGCGACAGTAGAAAATTATTTTTTGAATAATTTACTATAGAAAAGGCAATCCCTGGCGCAATTAAAATTTGCGACAGTAGAAAATTATTTTTTGAATAATTTACTATAGAAAAGGCAATCCCTGGCGCACTTAAAATTTGCGACAGTAAAAAATTATTTTTTGAATAATTTACTATAGAAAAGGCAATCCCTGGCGTAATTAAAATTTGCGACAGTATAAAATTATTTTTTGAATAATTTACTGTAGAAAGGGCAATCCCTGGCGCAATTAAAATTTGCGACAGTATAAAATTATTTTTTGAATAATTTACTATTGAAAAGGCAATCCCTGGCGCAATTAAAATTTGCGACAGTAGAAAATTATTTTTTGAATAATTTACTATAGAAAAGGCAATCCCTCGCGCACTTAAAATTTGCGACAGTAGAAAATTATTTTTTGAATAATTTACTATAGAAAAGGCAATCCCTGGCGTAATTAAAATTTGCGACAGTATAAAATTATTTTTTGAATATTTTACTATAGAAAAGGCAATCCCTGGCGCACTTAAAATTTGCGACAGTAGAAAATTATTTTTTGAATAATTTACTATAGAAAAGGCAATCCCTGGCGCAATTAAAATTTGCGACAGTAGAAAATTATTTTTTGAATAATTTACTATAGGAGAGGCAATACCTGGCGTAATTAAAATTTGCGACAGTATAAAATTATTTTTTGAATAATTTACTATAGAAAAGGCAATCCCTGGCGCACTTAAAATTTGCGACAGTAGAAAATTATTTTTTGAATAATTTGCTATAGAAAAGGCAATCCCTGGCGTAATTAAAATTTGCGTCAGTAGAAAATTATTTTTTGAATAATTTACTATAGAAAAGGCAATCCCTGGCGCAATTAAAATTTGCGACAGTAGAAAATTATTTTTTGAATAATTTACTATAGAAAAGGCAATCCCTGGCGTAATTAAAATTTGCGACAGTAGAAAATTATTTTTTGAATAATTTACTATAGAAAAGGCAATCCCTGGCGCACTTAAAATTTGCGACAGTTGAAAATTTTTTTTTTGAATAATTTACTATAGAAGAGGCAATCCCTGGCGCACTTAAAATTTGCGACAGTAGAAAATTATTTTTTGAATAATTTACTATAGAAAAGGCAATCCCTGGCGCAATTAAAATTTGCGACAGTAGAAAATTATTTTTTGAATAATTTACTATAGAAAAGGCAATCCCTGGCGCACTTAAAATTTGCGACAGTAAAAAATTATTTTTTGAATAATTTACTATAGAAAAGGCAATCCCTGGCGTAATTAAAATTTGCGACAGTATAAAATTATTTTTTGAATAATTTACTATAGAAAAGGCAATCCCTGGCGCACTTAAAATTTGCGACAGTAGAAAATTATTTTTTGAATAATTTACTATAGAAAAGGCAATCCCTGGCGCAATTAAAATTTGCGACAGTAGAAAATTATTTTTTGAATAATTTACTATAGAAAAGGCAAACCCTGGCGTAATTAAAATTTGCGACAGTAGAAAATTATTTTTTGCAAAATTTACTATAGAAAAGGCAATCCCCTGGCGCACTTAAAATTTGCGACAGTAAAAAATTATTTTTTGAATAATTTACTATAGAAAAGGCAATCCCTGGCGCAATTAAAACTTGCGATAGTAAAAAATTATTTTTTGAATAATTTACTGTAGAAAAGGCAATCCCCGGCGCAATTAAAATTTGCGACAGTATAAAATTATTTTGTGAATAATTTACTATAGAAAAGGCAATCCCTGGCGCAATTAAAATTTGCGACAGTAAAAAATTATTTTTTGAATAATTTACTATAGAAAAGGCAATCCCTGGCGTAACTAAAATTTGCGACAGTTGAAAATTATTTTGTGAGAAATTTACTATAGAAAAGGCAATCCCTGGCGCAATTAAAATTTGCGACAGTAGAAAATTATTTTTTGAATAATTTACTATACAAAAGGCAATCCCTGGCGTAATTAAAATTTGCGACAGTAGAAAATTATTTTTTGAATAATTTACTATAGAAAAGGCAATCCCTGGCGCACTTAAAATTTGCGACAGTAAAAAATTATTTTTTGAATAATTTACTATAGAAAAGGCAATCCCTGGCGTAATTAAAATTTGCGACAGTAGAAAATTATTTTTTGAATAATTTACTATAGAAAAGGCAATCCCTGGCGCAATTAAAATTTGCGACAGTAGAAAATTATTTTTTGAATAATTTACTATAGAAAAGGCAATCCCTGGCGTAATGAATATTTGCGACAGTATAAAATTATTTTTTGAATAATTTACTATAGAAAAGGCAATCCCAGGCGCAATTAAAATTTGCGACAGTAGAAAATTATTTTTTGAATAATTTACTATAGGAAAGGCAATCCCTGGCGTAATTAAAATTTGCGACAGTATAAAATTATTTTTTGAATAATTTACTATAGAAAAGGCAATCCCTGGCGCACTTAAAATTTGCGAAAGTAGAAAATTATTTTTTGAATAATTTGCTATAGAAAAGGCAATCCCTGGCGTAATTAAAAGTTGCGACAGTAGAAAATTATTTTTTGAATAATTTACTATAGAAAAGGCAATCCCTGGCGCAATTAAAATTTGCGACAGTAGAAAATTATTTTTTGAATAATTTACTATAGAAAAGGCAATCCCTGGCGCACTTAAAATTTGCGACAGTTGAAAATTATTTTTTGAATAATTTACTATAGAAAAGGCAATCCCTGGCGCACTTAAAATTTGCGACAGTAGAAAATTATTTTTTGAATAATTTACTATAGAAAAGGCAATCCCTGGCGCAATTAAAATTTGCGAAAGTAGAAAATTATTTTTTGAATAATTTACTATAGAAAAGGCAATCCCTGGCGCACTTAAAATTTGCGACAGTAAAAAATTATTTTTTGAATAATTTACTATAGAAAAGGCAATCCCTGGCGTAATTAAAATTTGCGACAGTATAAAATTATTTTTTGAATAATTTACTATAGAAAAGGCAATCCCTGGCGCACTTAAAATTTGCGACAGTAGAAAATTATTTTTTGAATAATTTACAATAGAAAAGGCAATCCCTGGCGCAATTAAAATTTGCGACAGTAGAAAATTATTTTTTGAATAATTTACTATAGAAAAGGCAATCCCTGGCGTAATTAAAATTTGCGGCAGTAGAAAATTATTTTTTGCAAAATTTACTATAGAAAAGGCAATCCCCTGGCGCACTTAAAATTTGCGACAGTAAAAAATTATTTTTTGAATAATTTACTATAGAAAAGGCAATCCCTGGCGCAATTAAAACTTGCGATAGTAAAAAATTATTTTTTGAATAATTTACTGTAGAAAAGGCAATCCCTGGCGCAATTAAAATTTGCGACAGTATAAAATTATTTTTTGAATAATTTACTATAGAAAAGGCAATCCCTGGCGCAATTAAAATTTGCGACAGTAAAAAATTATTTTTTGAATAATTTACTATAGAAAAGGCAATCCCTGGCGTAATTAAAATTTGCGACAGTTGAAAATTATCTTGTGAGAAATTTACTATAGAAAAGGCAATCCCTGGCGCAATTAAAATTTGCGACAGTAGAAAATTATTTTTTGAATAATTTACTATACAAAAGGCAATCCCTAGCGTAATTAAAATTTGCGACAGTAGAAAATTATTTTTTGAATAATTTACTATAGAAAAGGCAATCCCTGGCGCACTTAAAATTTGCGACAGTAAAAAATTATTTTTTGAATAATTTACTATAGAAAAGGCAATCCCTGGCGTAATTAAAATTTGCGACAGTAGAAAATTATTTTTTGTATAATTTACTATAGAAAAGGCAATCCCTGGCTCAATTAAAATTTGCGACAGTAGAAAATTATTTTTTGAATAATTTACTATAGAAAAGGCAATCCCTGGCGTAATTAAAATTTGCGACAGTATAAAATTATTTTTTGAATAATTTACTATAGAAAAGGCAATCCCTGGCGTATTTAAAATTTGCGAGAGTAGAAAATTATTTTTTGAATAATTTACTATAGGAAAGGCAATCCCTGGCGTAATTAAAATTTGCGACAGTATAAAATTATTTTTTGAATAATTTACTATAGAAAAGGCAATCCCTGGCGCACTTAAAATTTGCGACAGTAGAAAATTATTTTTTGAATAATTTGCTATAGAAAAGGCAATCCCTGGCGTAATTAAAATTTGCGACAGTAGAAAATTATTTTTTGAATAATTTACTATAGAAAAGGCAATCCCTGCGCAATTAAAATTTGCGACAGTAGAAAATTATTTTTTGAATAATTTACTATAGAAAAGGAAATCCCTGGCGCACTTAAAATTTGCGACAGTAGAAAATTATTTTTTGAATAATTTACTATAGAAAAGGCAATCCCTGGCGCAATTAAAACTTGCGATAGTAAAAAATTATTTTTTGAATAATTTACTATAGAAAAGGCAATCCCTGGCGTAATTAAAATTTGCGACAGTAAAAAATTATTTTTTGAATAATTTACTTTAGAAAAGGCAATCCCTGGCGCAATTAAAATTTGCGACAGTAGAAAATTATTTTTTGAATAATTTACTATAGAATAGGCAATCCCTGGCGTAATTAAAATTTGCGACAGTAAAAAAATTTTTTTGAATAATTTACTATAGAAAAGGCAATCCCTGGCGCAATTAAAATTTGCGACAGTAGAAAATTATTTTTTGAATAATTTACTATAGAAAAGGCAATCCCTGGCGAAATTAAAATTTGCGACAGTATAAAATTATTTTTTGAATAATTTACTATAGAAAAGGCAATCCCTGGCGCACTTAAAATTTGCGACAGTAGAAAATTATTTTTTGAATAATTTGCTATAGAAAAGGCAATCCCTGGCGTAATTAAAATTTGCGACAGTAGAAAATTATTTTTTGAATAATTTACTATAGAAAAGGCAATCCCAGCGCAATTAAAATTTGCGACAGTAGAAAATTATTTTTTGAATAATTTACTATAGAAAAGGCAATCCCTGGCGCACTTAAAATTTGCGACAGTAGAAAATTATTTTTTGAATAATTTACTATAGAAAAGGCAATCCCTGGCGCAATTAGAACTTGCGATAGTAAAAAATTATTTTTTGAATAATTTACTATAGAAAAGGCAATCCCTGGCGTAATTAAAATTTGCGACAGTAAAAAATTATTTTTTGAATAATTTACTTTAGAAAAGGCAATCCTTGGCGCAATTAAAATTTGCGACAGTAGAAAATTATTTTTTGAATAATTTACTATAGAATAGGCAATCCCTGGCGTAATTAAAATTTGCGACAGTAAAAAATTATTTTTTGAATAATTTACTATAGAAAAGGCAATCCCTGGCGCAATTAAAATTTGCGACAGTAGAAAATTATTTTTTGAATAATTTACTATAGAAAAGGCAATCCCTGGCGAAATTAAAATTTGCGACAGTATAAAATTATTTTTTGAATAATTTACTATAGAAAAGGCAATCCCTGGCGTAATTAAAATTTGCGACAGTATAAAATTATTTTTTGAATAATTTACTATAGAAAAAGCAATCCCTGGCGCAATTAAAATTTGCGACAGTATAAAATTATTTTTTGAATAATTTACTATAGAAAAGGCAATCCCTGGCGTAATTAAAATTTGCGACAGTATAAAATTATTTTTTGAATAATTTACTATAGAAAAGGCAATCCCTGGCGCACTTAAAATTTGCGACAGTAAAAAATATTTTTTGAATAATTTACTATAGAAAAGGCAATCCCTGGCGTAATTAAAATTTGCGACAGTAAAAAATTATTTTTTGAAAAATTTACTATAGAAAAGGCAATCCCTGGCGCAATTAAAATTTGCGACAGTAGAAAATAATTTTTTGAATAATTTACTATAGAAAAGGCAATCCCTGCGCAATTAAAATTTGCGATAGTAGAAAATTATTTTTTGAATAATTTACTATAGAAAAGGCAATCCCTGGAGTAATTAAAATTTGCGACAGTAGAAAATTTATTTTTTGAATAATTTACTATAGAAAAGGCAATCCCTGGCTTATTTAAAATTTGCGACAGTTGAAAATTATTTTTTGAATAATTTACTATAGAAAAGGCAATCCCTGGCGCAATTAAAATTTGCGACAGTAGCAACTTATTTTTTGAATAATTTACTATAGAAAAGGCAATCCCTGGCGCAATTAAAATTTGCGACAGTAGAAAATTATTTTTTGAATAATTTACTATAGAAAAAGGCAATCCCTGGCGTAATTCAAATTTGCGACAGTATAAAGTTATTTTTTGAATAATTTACTATAGAAAAGGCAATCCCTGGCGCAATTAAAATTTGCGACAGTAAAAAAATTATTTTTTGAATAATTTACTATAGAAAAGGCAATCCCTGGCGTAATTAAAATTTGCGACAGTTGAAAATTATTTTGTGAGAAATTTACTATAGAAAAGGCAATCCCTGGCGTAATTAAAATTTGCGACAGTTGAAAATTATTTTTTGAATAATTTACTATAGAAAAGGCAACCCCTGGCGTATTTAAAATTTGCGACAGTAAGAAATTAATTTGTGAGAAATTTACTATATAAAAGGCAATCCCTGGCGTAATTAAAATTTGCGATAGTATAAAAATTATTTTTTTGAATAATTTACTATAGAAAAGGCAATCCCTAGCGTAATTAAAATTTGCGACAGTAGAAAAATTATTTTTTGAATAATTTACTATAGAAAAGGCAATCCCTGGCGTAATTAAAATTTGCGACAGTAAAAAATTATTTTTTGAATAATTTACTTTAGAAAAGGCAATCCCTGGCGCAATTAAAAATTTGCGACAGTAGAAAATTATTTTTTGAATAATTTACTATAGAATAGGCAGATCCCTGGCGTAATTAAAATTTGCGACAGTAAAAAATTATTTTTTGCAAAATTTACTATAGAAAAGGCAATCCCTGGCGCACTTAAAATTTGCGACAGTAAAAAAATTATTTTTTGATTAATTTTACTATAGAAAAGGCAATCCCTGGCGCAATTAAAACTTGCGATAGTAAAAAATTATTTTTTGAATAATTTACTATAGAAAAGGCAATCCCTGGCGTAATTAAAATTTGCGACAGTAAAAAATTATTTTTTGAATAATTTACTTTAGAAAAGGCAATCCCTGGCGCAATTAAAAGTTGCGACAGTAGAAAATTATTTTTTGAATAATTTACTATAGAATAGGCAATCCCTGGCGTAATTAAAAATTTGCGACAGTAAAAAATTATTTTTTGAATAATTTACTATAGAAAAGGCAATCCCTGGCGCAATTAAAATTTGCGACAGTAGAAAATTATTTTTTGAATAATTTACTATAGAAAAGGCAATCCTGGCGAATTAAAATTTGCGACAGTATAAAATTATTTTTTGAATAATTTACTATAGAAAAGGCAATCCCTGGCGTAATTAAAATTTGCGACAGTATAAAATTATTTTTTTGAATAATTTACTATAGAAAAGGCAATCCCTGGCGCAATTAAAATTTGCGACAGTATAAAATTATTTTTTGAATAATTTACTATAGAAAAGGCAATCCCTGGCGTAATTAAAATTTGCGACAGTATAAAAATTATTTTTTGAATAATTTACTATAGAAAAAGGCAATCCCTGGCGCACTTAAAATTTGCGACAGTAAAAAAATATTTTTTGAATAATTTACTATAGAAAAGGCAATCCCTGGCGTAATTAAAATTTGCGAGAGTAAAAAAATTATTTTTTGAAAAATTTACTATAGAAAAGGCAATCCCTGGCGGAATTAAAATTTGCGACAGTAGAAAATTATTTTTTGAATAATTTACTATAGAAAAGGCAATCCCTGGCGCAATTAAAATTTGCGACAGTAGAAAATTATTTTTTGAATAATTTACTATAGAAAAGGCAATCCCTGGCGCAATTAAAATTTGCGACAGTAGAAAAATTATTTTTTGAATAATTTACTATAGAAAAGGCAATCCCTGGCGCAATTAAAATTTGCGACAGTAGAAAATTATTTTTTGAATAATTTACTATAGAAAAGGCAATCCCTGGCGCAATTAAAATTTGCGACAGTAGAAAATTATTTTTTGAATAATTTACTATAGAAAAGGCAATCCCTGGCGTATTTAAAATTTGCGACAGTTGAAAATTATTTTTTGAATAATTTACTATAGAAAAGGCAATCCCTGGCGCAATTAAAATTTGCGACAGTAGAAAATTATTTTTTGAATAATTTACTATAGAAAAGGCAATCCCTGGCGCAGTTAAAATTTGCGATAGTAGAAAATTATTTTTTGAATAATTTACTATAGAAAAGGCAATCCCTGTCGTAATTAAAATTTGCGACAGTATAAAATTATTTTTTGAATAATTTACTATAGAAAAGGCAATCCCTGGCGCAATTAAAACTTGCGATAGTAAAAAATTATTTTTTGAATAATTTACTGTAGAAAAGGCAATCCCTGGCGCAATTAAAATTTGCGACAGTATAAAGTTATTTTTTGAATAATTTACTATAGAAAAGACAATCCCTGGCGCAATTAAAATTTGCGATAGTAAAAAATTATTTTTTGAATAATTTACTATAGAAAAGGCAATCCCTGGCGTAATTAAAATTTGCGACAGTTGAAAATTATTTTGTGAGAAATTTACTATAGAAAAGGCAATCCCTGGCGTAATTAAAATTTGCGACAGTTGAAAATTATTTTTTGAATAATTTACTATAGAAAAGGCAATCCCTGGCGCAATTAAAATTTGCGACAGTTGAAAATTATTTTTTGAATAATTTACTATAGAAAAGGCAATCCCTGGCGCAATTAAAATTTGCGACAGTAAAAAATTATTTTTTGAAAAATTTACTATAGAAAAGGCAATCCCTGGCGCAATTAAAATTTGCGACAGTAGAAAATTATTTTTTGAATAATTTACTATAGAAAAGGCAATCCCTGGCGCAATTAAAATTTGCGACAGTAGAAAATTATTTTTTGAATAGTTTACTATAGAAAAGGCAATCCCTGGCGTAATTAAAATTTGCGACAGTAGAAAATTATTTTTTGAATAATTTACTATAGAAAAGGCAATCCCTGGCGTATTTAAAATTTGCGACAGTTGAAAATTATTTTTTGAATAATTTACTATAGAAAAGGCAATCCCTGGCGCAATTAAAATTTGCGACAGTAGAAAATTATTTTTTGAATAAATTACTATAGAAAAGGCAATCCCTGGCGTAATTAAAATTTGCGACAGTTGAAAATTATTTTGTGAGAAATTTACTATAGAAAAGGCAATCCCTGGCGTAATTAAAATTTGCGACAGTTGAAAATTATTTTTTGAATAATTTACTATAGAAAAGGCAATCCCTGGCGTATTTAAAATTTGCGACAGTAAGAAATTAATTTGTGAGAAATTTACTATATAAAAGGCAATCCCTGGCGTAATTAAAATTTGCGATAGTATAAAATTATTTTTTGAATAATTTACTATAGAAAAGGCAATCCCTGGCGTAATTAAAATTTGCGACAGTAGAAAATTATTTTTTGAATAATTTACTATATAAAAGGCAATCCCTGGCGTAATTAAAATTTGCGACAGTAGAAAATTATTTTTTGAATAATTTACTATAGAAAAGGCAATCCCTGGCGTAATTAAAATTTGCGACAGTAGAAAATTATTTTTTGAATAATTTACTATAGAAAAGGCAATCCCTGGCGCAATTAAAATTTGCGACAGTTGAAAATTATTTTTTGAATAATTTACTATAGAAAAGGCAATCCCTGGCGCAATTAAAATTTGCGACAGTAAAAAATTATTTTTTGAATAATTTGCTATATAAAAGGCAATCCCTGGCGCAATTAAAATTTGCGACAGTTGAAAATTATTTTTTGAATAATTTACTACAGAAAAGGCAATCCCTTGCGTAATTAAAATTTGCGACAGTAAAAAATTATTTTTTGAATAATTTACTATAGAAAAGGCAATCCCTGGCGCAATTAAAATTTGCGACAGTAGAAAATTATTTTTTGAATAATTTACTATAGAAAAGCCAATCCCTGGCGCAATTAAAATTTGCAACAGTAAAAAATTATTTTTTGAATAATTTACTATATAAAAGGCAATCCCTGGCGTAATTAAAATTTGCGACAGTAGAAAATTATTTTTTGAATAATTTACTATAGAAAAGGCAATCCCTGGCGTAATTAAAATTTGCGACAGTAGAAAATTATTTTTTGAATAATTTACTATAGAAAAGGCAATCCCTGGCGTAATTAAAATTTGCGACAGTTGAAAATTATTTTTTGAATAATTTACTATAGAAAAGCCAATCCCTGGCGCAATTAAAATTTGCGACAGTAAAAAATTATTTTTTGAATAATTTACTATAGAAAAGGCACTCCCTGGCGTAATTAAAATTTGCGACAGTATAAAATTATTTTTTGAATAATTTAGTGTAGAAAAGGTAATCCCTGGCGCAATTAAAACTTGCGACAGTAAAAAATTATTTTTTGAATAATTTACTATATAAAAGGCAATCCCTGGCGCAATTAAAATTTGCGACAGTTGAAAATTAATTTTTTGAATAATTTACTATAGAAAAGGCAATCCCTTGCGTAATTAAAATTTGCGACATTAAAAAATTATTTTTTGAATAATTTACTATAGAAAAGGCAATCCCTGGCGCAATTAAAATTTGCGACAGTAGAAAATTATTTTTTGAATAATTTACTATAGAAAAGCCAATCCCTGGCGCAATTAAAATTTGCGACAGTAAAAAATTATTTTTTGAATAATTTACTATAGAAAAGGCACTCCCTGGCGTAATTAAAATTTGCGACAGTATAAAATTATTTTTTGAATAATTTAGTGTAGAAAAGGTAATCCCTGGCGAATTAAAACTTGCGATAGTAAAAAATTATTTTTTGAATAATTTACTATAGAAAAGGCAATCCCTGGCGTAATTAAAATTTGCGACAGTTGAAAATGATTTTTTGAATAATTTACTATAGAAAAGGCAATCCCTGGCGTAATTAAAATTTGCGACAGTATTAAATTATTTTTTG